>AWWV01007293.1:0-33006 GCA_001974805.1 Corchorus capsularis
GACCTTCCTTCTCATCAAAATCAGCTCCATCTTCAGCACCTCCAAAGCTTTTTCTTCTTCTCCAAAGATCTATCACACTACATCCTTGCAAGTTCACAAATCAAAACAGATTGAATCCAAACATCATTATTGATTGGTTATCCGATTTAAATAACAGAAACCCAAATTAGAAATTTGAAACAAAAAAGTTACCTTGATTGAGATTCGTCTTTAGACCATGACCAGGCAAAAAAAAAAAGTTAGAAAGTGCAAGAGAAACAAAAGATTAATTGAAAAAATGTGAAAAAGAAATGAGTTAAATGATAGAAACCCAAGAAACGAATTGGGATTTTCGTCGACCGTCTCAAAGAGGCGCTGGGGTCTGAGAACCTTGCGAGATCCGGCGAGGCAACATAAAAAAAATTCATTAGTGTTTCTTTCCATTTATTTTCCCCGTGGGTCTCTCTCAAATTTTCTAAGCTATCTCTCTCCTATCTCTCTCCAGGCGAAACCAAGAAAAATTCATGGGCTCTTTACTCTCTCCCTCCCTTTTTTTCTCTCATCACTCTCTCCTCATTTTTTTTTTCGTTGAGAAAGCTTTGAAATTTTCTAGGTTCTTCTATCTCTAGAAACTTCAATGAATCAAAGAAAAAAGCTTCTATAAAATTGCAAAGGCCCAACATGACCCAACCGGAAAAAAAACAGTTGTCATCTCCTAAATGGTGAACAGTACTAAAAATAGTAAAATGAGAGTTAATGAACAGTTTTTTTAACAGTAAAAGGAACAGTAAAAGTAGGGGATTTTTATTATATAGTAGTATTAATGTCATGATCATGATAGTAAAAAAAATTTTTATGATCCCACATAACGAATATCATGATTATCTTTAATATATCCATCATAATGGATTTTTGTGTTGGATAGTTAAATTTTATTTATTCATATAAAAGATCGCATGTTTATAAGAATTTAATAATTAACTTTGACTAGGTTTTCACTTTTTTGTTAGTAAATTAAGATTGATATAGTACGGTATAAGCACAGGCAAAAGTAAAACCAAACTTATCTAATTTTAGGAAGGTCTGATCAAAACCTTATCTAATGAATGAAGGTCTAATAGATGAGGGAGGTCAAGGGGGGTGGTAAAAGTTTGGACTTATGGAAGGAGGTATCGAGTTCGAACTTCCACATACCTCTATTGATAGTTGATCTGTGAGCTTGGAAAATCTTATTTCTTAGAGAAGATGGAGTGGACTTCGAACCAGCAGGAGGCTGGCTGATGACGAAGAATTTCAGGGCTTGTGAGTTTGTCGAAGTGTTCGTATATAATATAGTCATTTTCCTTTGTTTTTTGGTTAACAAAAGATGTAAAGAAGAACTACAGTTTGTAAGTGGAAGTTTCAATGGACCCGTAACATGGCTTACCCTAATTTGGAGATGAAATAACTTAACATGCTCCTAAACGTATTTAAAACAAAAAATAATGCACGAGAGTGACATGCAACATTCCCTAATTCGACTATTTAACCTTTTCTTTCTGATTTGATTAATTCTTAAAATCTTGTTGATCATATAGTTGCCGGCTTCAATGGGTTATATATAAATTTATTTCTAATGAATTAATAATAAATTTGCCGACCTCCAGGCTCCAACCAACTGTATCTGCTATCTACGGGTATTACTATTATCATCATTACCGTTGTGGTGGCATTGACCGTCTTAAATTGAGCCGGCCTTTCGGGGTCTCAGTCGCAACTTCACACTTTCACATTAGCAGCTTACTTCATGAGTTCATGTATGATATATCTTCACAATTTGGCACTGAACGCCTTAAATATTTGAGCCCCCACAGCCCCACTTACTTCCATTTTGATCTCTTTTTTCATTTTTTAATAGATCTGTAATGCTATTTGTCCCGCCTAATTCTACCGTCTAATATCCCGACTGACGTGACTTTGAAAAAGATTATCATAATTTCTAAAAGGGGGTTGCTAAATACCGCCCTATTTTTGCTATTCACCGCCCCACTTTTTACACTTTTGCCCTTTGTTTATGTAAAAAAAAATTGTGAAAATTGCTCATGCCGCCCCCCTAAGGCGGCACTAGATCATAAACCCAATTTTTTTTTTAAAAAAGAGCTAATTATTATTTTTTAAAAATAGCTAATTTTTTTTTAAAAAAAAATATAGCCTTGCCGCCCTAGTGGGGCGGCACAGCCGTGGCTAAGCCGCCCCAGGGGGACGGTTGTGGCGGCACTAACCATTGGAAGCCGTCCTCCTGGGGCGGCATGAGCAATTTTCACAAAAAAAAAATTTTTACATAATTATAGATCTACAACTGAAATCTACAAAATAACAACATATATTTCATAAAGATTTTCATACCAGTAAAGATTTTAGTTTGAAGGTTTTAAAAGATTTGGAGTTAGAAAATTGAAAAAATATGAATAAAGGGCAAAAGTGTAAAAGATGGGGTGGTGAATAGTAAAAATAGGGCAGTATTTAACAATTCAGTTTCTAAGATCATTTTCAATAAGAACTTTCCGCCCATTTGTCACACACAAGACTTCCTGCCTAATGTGTCCTTTGCTGCTCCCACCACATCTTTTACCAATTTTAATTTTTCTAAATTATTAATTTTGGCAATTTCTTTTAAATTAAAATTGGGACTAAACTTAGCGAATTGATTATATATTGTATTTCTAAAATCCTATAATAATAAGTCATTAATTTTGAAATTTACCCTCGACATAAAATTATAATTTTAATTTGGGGTTAAATTTAGTGAAATTAGTTTTATATTTTATTTCTAAAACCCTATAATAATAAATTATTAATTTTGGAATTTACCCTTAACATAAAATTATAATTTTAATTTGGAGCTAAACTTAGTGAAACTAGTTTTATATTTATTTCTAAAACCCTATAACAATAAATTATTAATTTTGGAATTTACCCTTAACATAAAATTATAATTTTAATTTGGAGCTAAACTTAGTGAAACTAGTTTTATATTTATTTCTAATTACTCTTAAAAATCAAATTTCTTTTTATTGGGGCTAAACTTAATAAAAAACTAAAAAGAATGAAAAAAACAAAGAAAAAGAGAAGATACCTTTAGGGGGAACCAACGGCGGGATGAAATAGCGGGGCAAGGGGAATTATTCATTCAATAATACCCTAAAATCAAGGGATTTACCCTACAAACCTTCCTTATTTGTAACTAGGGGCTAAACTTGGAATTAATTTGTTACCTTAATTATTAGCCGGATAACCAGCGGTAAAATCAGGCGGGGTAAAAAGTATTTTCCTTTTTAATATTTTAATTTTGGTCTAATCTTAAGATGATTATACAATACATTGTCGTGTAAAATTTAGACTTCACAAATAGATTAAGGTGTTGACTGTTGTTGACAGATATCATATCCCTTAACTTTTTTTTGGTGGGAACCCATATCCGTTAATTAATTTTGTGTTTAATATTAAAAATTATTTCCTAAAAGACAATGTCAACCCTTAACCCCCGTTGTATGTAGTCTACTAAACTAAACTGACAATGTATTGTATATAATTTTCCTTAATCTTAATTTATTTTAATTTGATTTCTAATCTTAATAATAACAATAAAGCAACTGTTCATCTTATTCAAGATAATTATTAATATAAAAATTATTCCATACACTGTCAGTGGATTTTAGCAGACTGCACGTGCGGGTCTAGAAGGGTGACATGTGTCCCCTAAGGACTAGATTGAAATATTTAAAATTAATTAATTCAGAAAATGGACATGTGTCAACTCCTCAACCCGCTTGTGGAGTCCAAAATTTACATTGCCAGTGTACCACATAATTACTCTTATTAATAATAAGAGTTATTGTTTAGTACACCGTCGGTGGATGGTATACAAAGGTATTAATAATAGAAAATATTAATAAGAGATGACTAAACTCTAGCCGCATCTCCCTCTCCCTCCTCTCTAGTTTTGTCTTCCAAGTTTTTGTTTGCTCCTCTTCCTTGATTATTATTTGTCAAGGGGATGAGGGATCTAATCTTTTACTTCATCGCCTCTTCTTTTTATTGCATTTTAATAAAGCCCCACAGATCTTTAGATTTTTTGGATTAATATAGTCCCAAGATCTTTGAACTTCTTAGTGCGTTGAGTTAGTTAGTTTGTTTTTCTTAGTTTGTGATAGATTGAGAACTGTTAGACTTACGAATATTATGCAAAATTTTGATTTACAAGTCAGTTAAAGGAGATTGTCGAATCAGTCACAATTTTCTTGTTGATAAAAACTTTGAGCTAGACAGAAACAAAGGTGAAAGCGAAATGGTGATGGGTATAGCAGAGATCTATCGAGAAGATTTGATACCTCGAATGATCCGACTCGAATTCCAAAACAAGATCCAAATTCACAAATGAGAAAAGAAGATACTTAGCAAAATCCAAATTCATAAGTGAGAAAGAAGACACTTTTCAATTTATTGTAATTTTGAGTTTCGTCGTTATTGATGTAATTTCATTTGGATAAATGAGAATTCCATCCTTTTTCAAAATAAAAAAGAAAAAAAATTATTAATAAGGGCCAAAGGTAGTGCGCCGTCCAATTAGAAGGAAAAGGTAAGAAAAATAGTAGAGAACATTTCGTATAAGGGAGAGGATTCTCTCCACTACTTTTTAGTAGTAGAGAGGTCCACTGATCCATTTCAAGCAATCAAACGGCCTACATTTGCTACCCACCAAAACTAGCAAAACACAGAGTTTCAATTAAAGCTACTATTCACGCTGTTTCATTGCCGTTTATTTTTTTTTCTCTTCTATCGACTATCAGTCATATTCTTTCAAGTGTTTCAAAGTTTTGTTTCTCAACCGAGAGGCTGATGCCTGATGTGATTAGAAAGCCAACAATATTTGGAGATTAATGGCTGTAATGAGTTGACATCCTTGTTGGGATCACTTGCCCATTTGAGGTTTGAGTTTCCCACAGCTCGTGTCATTAGATAATTCAATGAGGGGAGGTAAAAGAAGTGAAGTTGCAACTGGGAAAGAACATTAGATAATTTTCTGATTGAACTCCATCACTAGTGTGCTTGTAAAATGAGAGTCTCTTCTTAGAATCCCATAACAGAGGATGGCGCAACACCTCCAATGCCTTTGGCCTAAAAGCAAGAAGTGCTACTAATTTTGAACACCATGAAACTAACCAAATTGACAGTACTGAAAAAAATAAACAAATCAACATACCTCAATTTAGGCTCGGGCTTCAATAAACGAGAAATCAGATTAAAAGCTTCGGGGATATGTTCCACTAGGGAGAGGTTCACTATGTTATTGAGAATATGCATCATTAATTGCAATAAGAAGAAACAACTTTGATCTAAATGAAAGTTTATTGCTTCAAAAGCGTCAATAAGTATGTATGTATACAATATACATGTAGTGAAGATTCAAATGAAAGTTTTCTCATTTTCCCCATATAAGTTGTTAATCTACACAATTGGCCTAGTAATACAATTTTATTCCTCATTCAGCTCCAACAGCAGTAAAATTCATATTGGCAAATTCATACTTGTTTCAAAATAGATCAATTATTAACAAAGAACATTGAAAATAAAAGGTTTACTAGATGGTATGTATTGGAAAAAGTTTGTTCCAAAGGTGAAAGAACATTGATTGGTTTGCCTGATTAGAAGTATGAGATTGAGTTAGCTATAGCATGATGAAGTTAATCATATACCATGCAGACAAGGCTGGTTTCCCAGTTCATGGTTCCCTTTTCAAATCCAATTGTTGGGAATTGCTTTGCGTACTCCTCAACCTCGTGGGAAGCTTCCCGGTCTCAATGGTGGGAGATGGGATTACAGAGGAGAGAGGCGATTAAATTTTAAGAGGGAAAAATAGATGTTGTTACTTCTTGGCTAAGGGAGGAATATGACTGATAGAAGAGAAAAAATAAGAAGGAATAAACGGCAAAGAAATGGTGTGAATTGAAACTCTGCGTTTTGGTGGTTTTTGGTGAGTAGCAAATGTAGGTCGTTTAATTGCTTGAAATGGATCAGTGGATCTTTCCACCACTTTTTAGTAGTGGAGAGAATCCTCTCCCTTTGTATAATGGGCCATCTTAATGAGATCCAGTTCCCCGGCCCCCCGACCCTGACCCACGCGTCTCCAAGTGTGGCTTCCTTCAAGATAACAATTGACAAGTTATAGCTATCGGCCAGATTGGGCAAGATTTACACCACAAACCCAAATTTTGGTACCAAATTCCTAAACCAACAAGAGGACCAAAATCTGTTTGTTTCAAAAGGCCAATGCCTTAAATGAAAGCCTAAGAAATGAAATGACGTGCAAATTAGTAATATTCTTTTGGAAAAAGTACCATTTTCAGGGGGCAAAATGTCCAAAATTGAAGTTCAGAGAACAAAACGTCCAACCACTACAAGTTTAAGGGGAAAAAAGGGGTATTAAGTCATATTCTTTTATTTTATTTCAACAGTTTCATTCATGGCACTAACTTTACTAGTGAGATTAAGATTTTAGGCTCAAAAAGTCTAGATATCAATGGTGGATTCTATACCTTAATGATATAAAAGTTTAGGAAAATAAATCAAAAGATTTAAAGAAAACCTAAATCTTCAAAATATGAGATTGAGCCAGTAAATAAAAAACTGTACTGGATTGGTCGGTTCAATCGGTTGATCCGGTGGTCAGTTTGGTACCGAAACATATTGAATACCGCTTGGTCAACGTACCGGCATTGATCCGGTTGAACCAAAATCGGACCAGTTTGACCGATTTTGACCATAGTCAATTTTTTTTTAAATTTCTAAATATGGAAAATTATTGCAAATGGTGAGAATTAAATCCAACATACTTTGAATAAAATCAAAAGACTTAACCACTCCATCAAAGTGTTTCTTAATGATTATTTCATCACATATTATATTTATATCTTATACCAAATTTTATTTTGTTTTATTTTTTATAAATATATTTTAGACGGAGCAACCCTGCGGTTAAACCAGCGAATGGCTGAATGAATGAATCAACCAATTGCCAGCTAATAGTCAAGTGGCAAATTCTTTATCAAAGTAGGCTCACACTTTCAACTAGGAAGTCCAGGTATCAGAATTTCTAACTAGCAAATCTAGATATATTAGAATAAAGTTCATCGATCATGCGCTAGCGTACTTTATCCAAGTTAATGTGGTGATAAAGAAATGATATATTCGAGTTAATGTAGACATTCTCGTGGAAGTATTCGATCTCAGTTTCGGCTTTTAATGTCTCGTCGAAGTACTCGATCAGGAAGTAGACAAGCCTAATTTATTTTCTCTTGCTACATGCATGTAACCTCATAGAGGAACAATGATAAGATCTTTTGAATTGCCAGTATGCAATGGGACCTTTCCGCATACATTCTACCCATTATTTTTGTAATTGGGTGAAATTACTAAATGCTCCTTTCAACTTTTAACATGGGATGACTTTATCGCCCCGTTTTGGTCTTTTCTCGATCTATTTTATTGCCTAAAATGACCCTTATGTTGTCTCTGATGCTTTGCTTGGTTGGGTTATTACAGTAATTTGAGGTTCCCTTTAATTATTGATGTGTTAAGTGGGTTTTTAATATGTTAAGTGGGTTCTTAAGACATCTCATTTTGGAAACCCTCCATTTCTTCAGTTTCCTCAGTTTTCAACTCCACGTCTTCCTCTCTCTTCTCCTTCCCCACCCCTTCCCCATTCCTTTCCAACTTCTGACAAAGTAAAGAATTTCTTTTCTTCAACTTCGTTGGATTTCGTTGCAATGATGGTTGATTCCTCGGTAAATTGCTACTGCGAATTCTTTTTTGCTTGCCTCTTCGTTTCTGTTTTGATGGGTCTCTGCTGTTTGCATTTTTGCGCATAGGTTCGCTTGTACCAGTTCGTTTTTGGAAAAATTTTCAGGTGCGCCTACTGCTTTCTTTATTGGGCTATTTGAAAGATCTATTTTCTTATACGAATTCTCTATTGTATGGAGTTTTCGATTCTGATTTGGATCTTTCCCTTCTCGCATGTTATCGCACGATAATGTTTCAACAATATGATCGGTCTTTGCCTGTAATTTGTTGTTTAAATTATTAGTTGTTGAATGATTTTGCTGTAGTTTCTAAGTTTTCCAATAACTGCTAATTTAATTTGTCAGATTTTGTCCTTTTGTTGTAATATCAAATGTCGTGCTGCAGGTGCCTCCTCTCTTCCTTAATGTACGTCCAAATCAATTATATTTGATAGTAACCAACTTATGATGCATTCAGCTAGCTTAATTTTATTTTCCTTCTTCTTTTTAAATAATTAAACCGTGTATATGATTATACTGAAAAATATGGTTTATGACTTTCTGTTTAATATTTTTCCTTTTGGTTTTTTTGTGGATTTTTCTCATTTTGATTATTGTTTCAATTTTCTTTCGTTTTTTGGGCCTCGATTGTTGTAGTTTTGATGAATAGGTATTTGGATATGATGTTGATTAATGTTTTAAACTATGACATATTGATAATTTGTCTTTCCAGGTGAATATGTATGGGTTGAAAACTTCTTTTTTCCCTTATTCTCATAATTTACATGGACATTTTACATATGATACAAGTCAGAATTCTATTTTGAAACGTTTGGAAGAGAAGAAAAATGATCTCAATTCACTTGAACTTGGTGAGTATAATCTTTGCTTCAAATAGAAAACCTCACCATAATGAATATCAATTATCAATATGAAAAGTAATTATACCCTTATTTGCAGCAAATTGAGCTTGAGAGAAGGAAAATACAATTTGATGAAAGAAACTTTGATGTAAATATATGTCAAAAGCAGCAGGAGCTATATGCCACAGATCACAAGATCAAAGATATTAATCGAGGCAAAAGGAAAAACACAAAAAGATGTAAGTTGGACTTACCTTTTAACAACCTCCTTTCTTTTTTCTTTTAGGTTGTTCCTTTTATATGTTAAAATTAATTATTGATTTCTATGTAACATTGCATTTACCTTGAGAATAGCTTTTTACATACTTTTCTTTCCTCATTTGGTTGGTTGATTCTTAGCTATGACTGGAAGCCTTAATAATGCAAAGTAAAATGGTGTTTGTGGTTAATTAAGTAGTAAAATATGTTTTACAAGACTTTGTTATTCGAGGAAAACAACTTGCTGGAAATCTGCTTTTATAGTTCAGGTTAAGTATATATTTGTTCTTGTAATAGCAGTATTGAATTAGCGAAAGAACCTTTAGGATTAGATCACACCTGTTTTGTTCATGTATGTATAGCTCTTATGTGTTTTTAGACCCATCATTTTGACTGAATTTTACACTTGAGTATTTATGATATCATGTTTGCTTTGTTACACTACCGTTGAAGTGTTCTCTTTAACCATGTATTTTAACTTCTTTTTTTGAATGAGTTCTCTTTACTCGTGCCTTATAACCTCAAAAGAAATTTAGTGAGTAGTATGGAATTGAGGTTATGTTATGAGAAATACTTATTAGAAGGTTTGACCAAAGCAAAAGAAAAAAAAATACCGAGCGAAGATCAATTTGTAATAGTAAATAAATTTTCAGTTCAGGCCAAAAAAATAGTATAAATAATAATAAAACTATAAATAGATTTTTCTCTGGTCTGGTTGTCCGCAACGTTTATTGCGTCACTTTCACAAAATTTTCTCCCTATGCAATTTTTTTTTTGGTGAAATTTTCCCTATGCATTTTAGCCCTCTACAATTCTCACTATTTATCACTCACACATCAACCCCCCACTCACTTTCATTTTTATCTCTTTTTCACTTTTTATATTTTAATTTCATTTTTATCTTAAGTTATTTTAATTAACTTGATTTCTGATCTTAATGGTAACAACAAAAATAACAAATGATTCATCATCTTCGTAAAAAAAAATAATACTCCACTAATAGAAGATATTAATGATTCATCTTTCTTCCCTGTAAGTCTGCCACTGAGCAGAAGCTCCACGATTGTTGAATTTTATTGTTTCTGTAGCAAAACCCAAATTGTATTGAGTTGGGTCTTTGTTTTTCCTCATGGGTACTGCTCCAACTCAGTGCCCATCTGGAATCGCTGCAAATTTCCATATCAAATTTTCCAACAGAGTCGAGTTTTCAACCTCCAACTTCCCTTCTACTCTTAATGTTTCAAAGCTTAATTGCCACCCCAGTTCCAAGGTATGCAGTCATCACTTTTTCTTAAAAATTAAATTTTGGCGGCTTGTATATCCATTCTCATTCTACGTTTCTATGAGCAGGTTTTCTTTTTCCATGAATTTTTGGATTATCATGATCGTTTGAAGTTGAATTCTTTTTAGATATTTATTCTTTGGACCTCTGGCCTTGTACCATTTGATGGAAATTAATTATTGAAAACAATATTTTCATTGAAGTGAAATTGGAGTAATTTATGGGAAAATGTAGAGGAGATATGAGAAATTTGGATTTTGCAATCATACTTTATTTGTAGTTGCTTTTCATGTGAAGAGAGTATTAAGTTTTAATTTTAGAGTATTAAATTTATAATAATCTGTTTTAATTAGCCAATGTACCCCAAAGCAATGAAAACAGCTGCTTTTATTTATTTTATTTTTTTAAATAAAAGACTCAACTACATACACTGTGATGTGAATGTCAAGGAAAGTTTATCTTTAGCCAGCTCTGACTAATGTGCCACTGGTTTTGCTTTTCATTGCGTGCTTGAGTGCATGTGAAATTGCTAAATGTTTAGAGCCTTTGGTTTGATTTTAGTAGTTTGATTGGGATGCTAATGTGTAGTTCCACATGGTGCAGGGATTGTTGAATAGAATATGCTCTTTGCCTGATATTGATGATTTATTTTGGGAGAAAGTACCTACACCTATACTTGATGTGGTTGAAAACCCTATCCACCTGAAAAACCTGAATGTCAAGGTTCGTGTTTTGAGCCTTCTAATGCTTATATATGCATATGCTTTAACTTTAAGCATACTTAATAAAAGATTTTGTGCGCAGGAACTGAAATTATTAGCAGATGAAATCCGTTCAGAGTTGTCGTCTATCATGTCAAAAACCCAAAGATCCTTCAAGGCCAGCTTAGCGGCAGTGGAATTGACAGTTGCATTACACTACGTTTTCCATGCGCCAGTTGACAAGATGCTATGGGATGTTGGAGAACAAGTAACAAAATTTTTCATGCATTTTTTCCCCTGCCCCACCTAGATAGTTTGTGTATAAGGATGCTTCTATTTTCTCTATTTTGATGAGCAAATTGATCAAATTCAAGGAGGCATAAAACATGACAATAAATTGTGTACTTTTACCTCAAAGTTTTGATCCATGATCTACTATTAAATGTTCTAACGATTTGATTTCTTTCTCTGCAGGTGTATGCACATAAAATTCTTACCGGAAGGCGGTTTCTCATGCCTACTTTGAGACAAAAGAATGGTCTTTCAGGCTTTACTTCCCGAACTGAGAGTGAATATGATCCATTTGGGGCTGGGCATGGATGCAACAGTATATCTGCTGGACTTGGTAGTATTCCTTGGATGCTTTTTCCCTATATTTTTTTTTAAACTTTTGAGAGAACCTTTAACTGCAAGGGCTTTGATTTTGTTTTGTAGATTTTATATGCTAACAAAGTTTCTTTTAGTTCTGATGCCTAATATTAAAAAATTTTCTCCTGATGAAATGGAATATGTTAATATTTAGTATGTTAATTCCTATTCAAGGTTGGTCAGTTGCTCTTGTTATATATTTATTAGCTTACCATTGGTAGATGATTTCTTATAGGCAGAATCATACTTGGAAATTGAGAATTCTGCTTCATATTAGGTATGGCAGTTGCAAGGGATATTAAAGGAAAGCGAGAACGTGTAGTAACAGTCATCGGCAATGGCACAACTTTGGCTGGTCAGGTCTATGAGGCCATGAGCAATGCTGGTTATTTGGACTCAAATCTGGTTGTGATTTTAAATGATAGCCGCCATTCTTTGCATCCAAAAATAGAAGAGGGCTCAAAGACATCTATAAATGCTTTATCAAGTACCCTTAGCAGGCTCCAATCAAGTAAATCTTTTCGAAAGTTTAGAGAAGTTGCTAAGGTAAATTTCCCCTGCTACCTACGAGAGACGAGTAAACATAAAAGTCCTTTTCTTTCTTCCTCCTCTTTTTGTTATTTCTTCCTCTCTCTTTTTTTTGGTTTATTGAGTATAAATTTGTTTGTAAGTGAATATTTACAGATGCATTTCTAAGGCTTCTCTGCAAAAGCAAGTGTATTTTGAACGCTTTTGCCCAATGTTACAAACTATAGCTGCCCCTAGGCTTTATTTGTCAATACATTTTCATGAAGCCAATATGGACATATTCTATTCTATCACACCAATTAACAATCTGTATTACTAGACTGGGATGATGGGAATTCAGGAATGCAGTAAAAAGCTACTATTAGAAATTGGAAGTTATTTGATGTATCTCAATTTAGAGGGATTATAACACAAATTTTTGAATTTTTGGGTTCTTGCGCTGCATATCAAAAAGGTTGTGCATGATTAATACTTCAGGGGAAAAAAAAAAGATTGATCAAGCTCCGTTGACACAACTTCAGAAGGAAGTGTAGAAGAACTTAATCTCCATGAAACTGACAAATCTTACTTTTTCAGGGTGTTACCAAAAGCATCGGTATGGGGATGCATGAGCTTGCAGCCAAAGTTGATGAGTATGCTCGCGGTATGATGGGTCCACCGGGATCTACTCTCTTTGAAGAGCTTGGGCTTTATTATATAGGCCCTGTTGATGGACACAACATAGAAGACCTGATATGTGTTTTGAAAGAAGTAGCATCTCTGGATTCTATGGGTCCTGTGTTGGTTCATGTGATAACGGAGGAAAATCAAGGTTCACAAGAAGACCAGAATAGAGAGACTGAGGAGAAGCTGCAAGAAGGTATTGCTCCTTCTTTAAATGCCTCTAGATGTTGATTATTTCAATAATTATCATCAATTCTTCTGCAATAACCCTTTCTGACCCACAACATTACTGAGCTTTAAGCTTGTTTGGCATTTGGAAGTTTGATTTTTTACAACAACTAGTACATCTATTGCTGTCTCCTCTTCTTTTTAGTATGTATAGATTACAGGCATACATGGAAAACTTAAGATATATAGTTAATCTCTCTCTCTCTCTCTCTCTCTTCGGTTTGTTTTTAATATCATAATCAATCTCAAGTGCTTTGTCAAGGAGGCTAGTTAGTTTCTGCTATTAACAGAAGTCAGACATTTGGGTTAATACTTTTAAGTAAAATGGTTTACTTAACCTCAGAGTATGAAATGACTCAGATTAATTGATAACTTTTAGTTTGCAAACCATTTTTTCCTTCCTCAGGAAAAATAATGAAAAACCCCCTTGGTCTCGCAGAACTGTATGCTTAGTGCTAAACAACCTCCCACCACATTTTTTCTTGGATTTCTTGCAGGCTTAAGTTTAAGTGGCACTTGTTCTTTATCATATGGTAACCGTTTCCGAACATATAGTGATTGCTTGGTGGAGGGTTTGCTTATGGAGGCAGAGAAGGACAAAGATGTTGTAGTGGTTCATGCAGGAATGGAAATGGATGCATCACTTCAATTATTCCAAGAAAGATTTCCAGACAGGTTTTTTGACGTGGGAATAGCTGAGCAACATGCAGTTACATTTTCTGCTGGTTTGTCATGTGGAGGATTAAAGCCATTCTGCATTATTCCCTCTGCCTTCCTGCAAAGAGCTTATGATCAGGTTCTCTCTCTCTCTTCATTTGTCTGTGCACTGTGTGCATACATGCATGAGGTTAAAAAGGCTTATGGCATTTTCTATCATGCTATATAAATACAGATTACACATATGATCAGGTTCTCTCTCTCTTCATTTGTCCGTGCACTGTGTGCATGCATGCATGCATGCATTAGGGTTAAAAAGGCTTCTACCCATGTTTACTTGTGGTCTTATCCTACTTGTCATGCTACAAGGGAATTTTCTATCATGTTATATAAATACAGATTACACATTCCACGATATGAAAAATCTTGATGCTTCAGGTTGTCCATGATGTAGATCGGCAGAGGATCCCCGTTCGATTTGTCATTTCGAGCGCAGGATTGGTTGGATCCGATGGTCCTTTGCAGTGTGGGGCATTCGATATAACTTTCATGTCATGTTTGCCAAACATGATTGTCATGGCACCATCTGATGAGGATGAGCTGATGCACATGGTTGCCACTGCTGCCCAGATTGATGATCGGCCAGTTTGCTTTCGGTATCCAAGGGGTGCCCTAGTGACAGACTATCCTATATACGGTGGAAGTGCTCTTGAGGTTATGTGTTAGCCTTTATTTCTAATTTAATGGCTCATTGCGGTTTTGTTATTTTTATTTGGTGATTTATGCTTTACTTCTCACAATTTTTGCAATTTTAATTTGATTAACTGGCAGAAGACATGTCATTGCCAATAATAATCTTTTACAAGCTTTAATTCTTTACATGTTTCCATCCATGCATTCTTCTCTTCGGGGCATATGTGCTAAATGCTATGGTATTCTATATATTTCTGAAAATGTGCTTGATCTAGTTTGATTTAATTTTAAAATGCTTTAGGCATAGAATTAAGTTCTTAAGACATCTATTTCTTTCACTATTTTTTTATCAACTGCTTCAAGTTGTTATTATCCAGGCTCTATAACATAAAATACATACAATTAAGATGTCACTGTAATTTAATCTCTTACAATTTTCTTAAAGCTTCTTCCTGTTTTCCTTCCTTAAAATTGTACACTAATGTTTGTTTCGTTGTTGCTTTTAAGCCTTAAATTCTAAGGAATACTCAGTTATAAGCTTTGACCTTTGGTAATAAATTCTAATTATTATTTTTCTAACATGCTTTAAATTAAATTTTGACAATAATGCAGATTGGAAAAGGAAGAGTTCTGGTTGAGGGTAAAGATGTTGCTTTACTTGGGTATGGAGCAATGGTTCAAAACTGTCTCAAAGCTCAGGCCCTTCTTTCCAAGCTTGGCGTTGATGTAACTGTTGCTGATGCAAGATTCTGCAAGCCTCTTGACATAAATCTTATCAGGCAGCTTTGCAATAATCACGACATTCTGATCACTGTTGAGGAAGGTTCTGTCGGGGGCTTTGGTTCCCATGTTGCACAGTTCATCTCCCTCGATGGACTGCTTGATGGAAGACTTAAGGTAATTTAATCTTGCACCCATCTATGTTCTTAAGAATTTTTCCATTTAGAAAAAAGGAAAATAGAAATATTCGGACGAAACAGGAAAACGAAGAAATAAATAGGCATCAAGGATACTAATTATTAATGTGCATTCTAGCTAGCACCCACATCCTTATGACTATGGACTTGTTAAAGGATCTTCAATATAATATTCATCATTGTGTTTACCTGTCAATTTATATCTTGTGGGTGGGGTGGATGGTGGAGACTAGATAGTTTTCTGTTAAATATTCCCCGCCTATTCCGACAATTAAACGAATGAGTTTCTGCAGTGGCGACCGATTGTCTTGCCAGACACCTATATAGAGCAAGCATCACCCAAAGAACAGCTTGGTCTTGCTGGACTAACTGGACATCACATTGCTGCAGCCGCATTAACTCTTCTTGGACGAACCCGCGAAGCACTTCTTTTAATGTGCTAGAAATGTTTGTATAGTTTTCCAATGTTGAATTCGCGATGTACCCCTAGAGAAGGCTAAACAAAGACTGAACAACAGAATCTCTACAATCTCTGAGAAATAGGATGTTTTCACATTATGTTTTGGTATTGCTGATGCCTGTAACTGTACAGTTATGTGGAGTAAATTATAATATGATTGTCATCATCTCATGTGAATATCAATCTTTATAATATTTTTGTACTTTGTAGTAGAGAAATTATAAAATGAATATATATGTTCTTAGGTTTACAGATGTCAGATATGCTGTCTTCGGAATCAAAACCGAATTGAAACCATCTAGTGGTTAAGGTGAAACCATCTAGTGGTTAAGGTTCCAGTTCTAAGATTTTGGGAACCGAAACCACCGGTCTAGAACCGAAATCCAACCGCGGTCATAAACTATCTGGGATCTTTGCTCTTAAATCTTAATCCTTAAAAAGAAAAGTTATGTCAAAAAAATTTGTTCTTGATCCTCCAAACATTATTCTTGATCATCTCCAAGTTTTTGCTTACTGTCACTTCGCTGGACAGCGGAGGTCATGTGATTTGGTGAATGAATGTATGTGAGTTGGTAAGAAATGACAAAAGTTTGTGAGTAAATAAAACAGACAAAAGATTTCATTTCTACGCGTTTGCATTCCTGATTGTGATTGTGATTGCGGTGGCTAATGGAAAAGAGGTTCAATCCTTCTCTCAGAGTCCAGATTCCAGTTCATCATCATCTTACCTTACGCGGACTCATCATCTTATTTCCCAGTCCCATCCATCTTTATTTATAGCAACTAAATCTAGAACTAGAAGCACACATATTTCACACTTTAAAAAAAAAAAAAAAAAAAAAAAAAAAAAAAAATCTTTTTGGGTTTGGCAATCATTTTCTTGGAAAATTCCTAGATTTTGGCCAGCCCACGCCTAGTTAGGTTAGTCCAAAAACATTGCACTTGGAGAATAAACCTAGATTTTGCATGGAATTAAATTGCTTTTCACATGTGATGTTTCACAATACTACTTCTCATTTCCCAATCATTGCTCTCTATTTGGTGCCTTAAGCCAAATCTCTATTCAAACATGTTTTTTTTACAATATATATATATATATATATATATATTCATAATTTAGCTAGTATATTTAATGGATTAAATGGGACCTAACTCCTAAGGAGGGTAGAGTCCTTTGAATCCACCCCTCGCTAAAATTCCACTTATCGAATATGAAGATGTACGTCTCCTTACGTGTATCTCGTGATTCGTTCTTATATATTAAACTATATCCATGTGAATATGTGATAATGGTATTGAAAATCATAGTCTATACATATATATATAGCATACCAGTCTAGTTAAAATTTTTGTCCAATCCGAGATAATTTGTTTATATTTAAAAGAAGGAAAAAGGTGTCAACAATATACTACTCTTGCTAACTGGTAGTCAATGATTCATAACTAGTAGTCAAATGATATGTAATATTCTAATTCATAACCTTTGTCATTGGATTCCTTTTCGAATCATTTGAACACACAAAGTACTATTTGTTTTCTTTATATTAATTTTGCAAACTCCATAATTAATTTCTACTAATTTGATTTGCCATACAACAAACTTATATACTACATATTCAAAGAAAGGATTGAATGGCCTAAGAAAAAAACACTCCATATTTGGATGTTGTAACTAATTTTCCTTTAATTGCATTAATGGCAAGTCCAATTATTAATACATTATATTATATATTACATACAACTACTCCTACTTAAAAATGATTTCAATATAGCCCTTATTTACGTATCTTTTTTTTTGGGGGGGGGTGGGGGAGATTATTTATCAATTTAATTAACATATATCCTTAATTAATTTGAGTTAAATATGGGTAAAACAGTAATTCAACTTTAAAAATAAGTACTAGATTTTTTTTTGGCCGAAATTAATTCTGTTAATGGATGCTTATACATGATTTAACATGAATCTCTGTCAAAAGTCTCTCTCTTGCCAATTTCCAAAAAGAAAAGGAAAATGAAATTTCCTGCGAGTTCGCCGAAGGGCCTGGCCCACTGGAACAACGCCACGTCAGAAACGTCCCAAAATTTAAGGGCCCCACAAATAGAAGTGGACCCCGCAAAAGCCGCTAAAGCGTTTGAAACCAAACTCCTCTTCTCCGACACCTTCAGAAATTTGCTCTCTCTCTCTGCAAACCAGAAAGAAAATTATAAGCTGTCATTTACTATAGGCCAAAAAAAAAAAATAGTAAGAATAAAAAGTTTGATTTTTATTTTTATCTTAAATTCCAGTTAGTTTTTTTTTATTCTTTTCTTTTTAAAGGAAAAAAAGGAGTCTTTTTAGAGTGAGAAGAAAAAAATCTGACCTCTTCGTCTTCGCTTTCCCGTCCTCTCGGGGAAATCTGAAATTCCAGACACCTCCCTGCCTCGGAAACTTTGTCTCCGAAGCGGGAGCTTCGAGGTCCGTTTTTTCTTCTTCTTTTCCATTTTATTTATAGTAATTTCTGGTGTAATGTAATGGGTCTTTCTCCTTTTCCCCATTGGCTATAAAATTCTTTTATGATTCTTTTTTCATTTTTTGCTTTTATTTTCACGTGCATGGGGGCTTGAAAATGGGTTTAAGATGATGAATGAATGACACATAAACTTGGAATATGTGAATGTAGATTTTCCCAGACGTAGAAATTGTGGTTTCTTTTCTCTTTGTAGAGTGATAGAAAGGTTCAATAGGTGATTCTTGATTTTCCTCCTCTGTTTCATGTTTTCATTTGGCTTTTCTCTCTCTCTCTTTTTTTTTTGTTAGTTCACTATCACCCATCTTTATGGCAATGTGGGTGAGAAAAAGTTTTTTCTTTGCATGATTCAGGAATGTTGCATCATGGGTTCTTTGAAAATGAACTTTTTCTTTTCTTCAGAAACCTTTATTTATTTATTATAATAAAGAATGAAACAGTCTATTAGAATTGGCTTTTTCTTTCTTGGACATTTCTGGGATTCCTTTGTGATTCTTTCTGCCATAAACCATTCGTCTGAAGAAGTTAAACATTTTTATTGGTTTTCTTATTTCTGAGATGCCCAATATCAGCTTCAGCATGGGCAGATCATATTAGATTTCTTTTGGATGGTTCTGCTTATATTACTTGTATTAATTAATTACCAATCACATGTATCCAATAAATTTTGGTAATTAATTCTCTGTTTTAGCATGTAGTTGTAGTTAATACCATCACTTTCTTGCCTCTTACATTCCATTGCTCTTCACAAAATCCACATTCATACAGGCATGCATATTTACATCATACATGTTACATGCCTACAATCTTCTCCTTAATATGCTATTCATTTGATATGCCAGCTTTATTAAGGCAGTTTTTACACTTTACTTGAACTCTGCATATATGTGATCATTTTAGGCTACCGGTGTTGTTGTCATAGTAGATTATAAATGCAGATTTTGATTTTCTCTTGAATCAGTTATGGAAAACATCAGAACTCCCTTCAAGGGGATAATTAATGACATCAAGGGAAGGAGCGTGCATTACAAGGCAGATTGGGTCAGTGCACTTTGCTCGGGTTTTCGGTATGTTCTGGTTTTAGTGTTTTTCGCACTACTTTTATGTTCCTTTGGTGGAGACATTCTGTTTTTGAACCAAATTTTGATTTTATATTCTATCAGGATATTAGCTCCAACTGCCTATATCTTCTTTGCTTCTGCTCTTCCTGTTATTGCCTTTGGGGAGCAATTGAGTCGAGATACAGGTACTCCATTTGTTTGTCTCCTTGAATGAGAATATTCAAAAGCAAGCATGATCTAGGATGATGGGGTGAAGTTATTTCAATGCAAGTCATCTTATGTTAAAAAAAATATTAATAATGCTGGATATTAGTCTTGAAACTCTTTTATCCTCTTTTTTTCTGAGTTTATTACAGCATATTATGAATGAGCCTGAAGAGTTTGTTTTTCTTGATTTAGATGGTGCCCTCAGCGCCGTGGAAACATTGGCTTCTACAGCTATTTGTGGAATCATTCACTCCATTTTTGGTGGGCAACCTTTGTTGATTTTAGGTGTTGCAGAGCCAACAGTTATAATGTACACTTATTTGTACAGTTTCAGCAAAGGAAGGCCAGAGTTAGGCGAGAAACTCTATTTGGCTTGGACTGCATGGTAATGGATATTTTCCCCTCCTCCTTGGTATTGCTTTTTTGTTCAGCAGAAATGTTCTTTATTGTTTAATTTCTTTCTCTGTGTTTCCCTTCCCAGGGTCTGTGTATGGACAGCTCTAATGCTCATTCTTCTTGCTATATTCAATGCATGCACTGTAATCACCAGATTTACAAGAATTGCAGGAGAGCTTTTTGGCATGTTGATAACTGTTCTTTTCCTTCAAGAGGCTATTAAGGTAATGAATGACTTGTGAAAGAAACAAAATGTGAGTTTTATAAGTTGCTTGACCCTGATAATGTTTGGATCATAGGGAGTGGTTACTGAATTCAGTATTCCCAAAGGTGAGGATCCTAAGTTGGAGCAATATCAGTTCCCCTGGTTGTATACAAATGGGTTGCTGGCAGTCATTTTTGCTTTTGGCCTTCTATTCACTGCCCTAAAAACACGAAGTGCAAGATCATGGCAATATGGAACAGGTATATAAACCGACTGATTGGGATTTTGACTAATCTGATAGTTTTTCTAAAAGTTCTTGGCCCCCTGGCCCCCCCCCCCCCCCCCCCCTCTAAAGATTTCATATCCAATGGCTCCTATTTTCAGGTTGGCTTCGAGGTTTAATTGCAGACTACGGGGTTCCCCTAATGGTCTTGTGTTGGACAGCACTTTCTTACACAATTCCTAGCAAAGTTGAATCTGGAGTTCCCAGAAGGCTTTTCATCCCACTTCCTTGGGAACCTGTATCATTATATCATTGGACAGTGATAAAGGTAGGTTGTTGATCCCTAATTTAGTTTGTTCCCTTTACAGAGATGTTATGTATTTTGGTATCTTACAATTGAACTGTCTCTAAAATCCATAACCATAGGCCAGAATCTAGTAGATTTTGTTGGGCATCTACAATCTCTTTAGTTCATACCTTGTTTTTCTCATTAGATGAGATTAAAGACAAAATTTTAATCAAACATATCTCTTGCAACAGGATATGGGGAAGGTTCCAATTATGTACATCTTTGCTGCCATTATACCAGCAGTGATGGTAGCAGGTCTATACTTCTTCGATCACAGTGTTGCTTCACAGCTGGCACAACAAAAGGAGTTTAACCTTAAAAAGCCCTCTGCTTACCATTATGATATCTTGTTGCTAGGAATCATGGTAATTAATTGATGCTTATGCCATAGTCTCTCTCTTCCCCTTTCCGCCCTTTCTCTTCCTACAAGTTATTTTTAAGTTTAAATATTCTACGAACTTAGGGGTTGAATGATTCTTTTCAATCGTGGTTTCAGACTTTGATTTGTGGGTTGCTAGGGATCCCCCCTTCAAATGGGGTCCTTCCACAATCTCCCATGCACACTAAGAGCCTTGCAGTTCTCAAGAAGCAGGTTTGGTGCAGTACCTTTGCAGAGTATTCAGGATTCCCTAAATTCTTATATAATTCCCATTAATGTAGATTCTCTGACTATGTAACCCATCAATTACAGCTGATAAGGAAAAAAATGGTAAAAAGTGCCAAGGAGGGCATATTGCAACAAGCAAGCAGCTCAGAAATTTATGGAAGGATGCAAGCCGTGTTTATAGAAATGGACGCATCACCTGCTGTAAGTGTTATAGCCATGTGTTGCTGCTTATAAATATTTCCCATGTACACATACATGCAGGCCTATTTGGTTGCAAGGTTGACCTGAGCATAATATGGATGTAATTGCAGCCTAATTCTGTAGATAAAGAGTTGAAGAACTTGAAAGAGGCTGTGATGAAAGGTGATGGTTGTCAGGATGCAAAAGAAAAGCGTGATCTGGAGAAACATATTGATGCTCATTTGCCGGTTAGAGTTAATGAGCAAAGAATGAGCAACTTTTTGCAGTCACTCCTTGTGGGACTTTCGATGTGTGCTTTGCCTGTCATTAGAAAGATACCTACCTCAGTACTATGGGGATACTTTGCCTACATGGCAATTGACAGCCTCCCAGGGAACCAATTCTGGGAGAGGATGTTGCTGCTTTTCATCACCCCTAGCAGGCGTTACAAGCAAGTCATTGTTCCTTAAAATAACCTTGATTGCAACACATGCATTTTACCTTAAATACAACAACAGTATAATCTATAGAAGTTTAGTTGTAACTTTGATAAGTATGACAGTTGATGTAGATTTGCATCTTTTATCTTTGTAGCAGTATAGTGGCTACTAGTTATAACTTAAAAAGTTTATGCTTTCTGTCATTAACTCTTCTTATCTGCGGCATTGTTTGAACAGAGTCTTCGAAGGTGTTCATGCATCATATGTGGAGTTGGTCCCTTTCAAGTCTATTTTGTTGTTTACTCTCTTCCAATTTGTATATCTTCTGATATGTTTTGGAGTGACATGGATACCTATAGCTGGAATACTGTTTCCACTGCCATTCTTCCTTCTCATCAGCATCAGAGAGCATATTCTTCCGAAGATTTTCCTACCTGAACATCTTCGGGAACTAGATGCTGCTGAGTATGAAGAGATTGCTGGTACACCACGAAGAAACCTAAGTATATCACTCAGGGTACGTGTTTTCTTTTTTATCCTTCTTTGTAAGTTTCATTTTTCATCTAATAGTAGTGCAAATAACTTTTACTTTCGGTAGAGCGCTAATATTGCTGACTTATATTTCTGTTTTAAGTTGTAATTGTTTGAACCTGCTATGAGTTTTTCTTGTTCGTCTTTTAAGAATGATTCATTTTCTTATGAAAAATTAGTCAGTGTTTAGCTACTGACAAGTAGTTTAGAAATATTTGGTCACTTCTATTTTCTTTCCTTGCATAGTTTTCAATTTTCAGCTATGTTGACAGAAGTTTATGCTTTTAATTCTCTGGGGAAATCGGTTATTGCTTTCACCTATCAAATAAAGTTGTGGAAACTGTAAAGAGCATTCTGTCCTTGTTAAGATTTTATCTTCTTTTTGTTCTCTACCCGAGTTCAACATATAAATTTTCCTTTGAATTAAATGGTGTGTTATACTTCTTTCTTCTCCGAGTGCACTTTGATTCACGGTCATAATATCGTGTAAGCAGGATAGGGAACCACCTGATACTACCAGTGAAGAGAATGATGACTTCTATGATGCTGAGATATTGGATGAAATGACAACCCACAGAGGAGAGTTGAAATTTAGAACCGTAAGCTATAAGGAAGACAGACATCATCAGGTAAATCTTGAAATTTCCTTTTTGTGCTATGCGATTTTATTACCAGGGTATATAGTTCGTTCATCCTTATGCTTGAATATGACATGGTTCACAGGTTTATCCAAACGAGAATGCCTGAACTCATCAAGAACAACAATAATGATGTGCCTGCTATGATGAAGAAACAATCACGATCCTAAGAAAGATTATCGGAGATCGTTGCCTTGTATAGCCAGTTAATTACTGAGAAAAAAAAAAGCTGAAAAAAATATGACAAAGAAATTCAACTATTTTGTGGTAAGAGGAAGAAATAGAGGAATGAAAGCATTGAACTATATTTTCCTCCTACATTCTTTGTTTTTCTACTTGTTTTTTACTCCTTAAATATTAGGCATATTTGCTAGACTATTAACATTGAGGATTGAGGCCAAATAGCCCTTCAATCGTTCCATAAGTATTCTTTTCGGCTAAGGGAGAAGTGTGGCGCAAAGGGAAGGAGGGTCAGGCATTTTTCATTGCTAAACCGATGAGGGGATATTGCGGTACTTCTCGTGTTAAAAACTGGGATTGATCAATTCTTTCATTGGTTTTAAATTAGTAGAACTATGTTATATTAGTTAAAAATTGTCCAGAATAAAAATATTTATATTGAATTATTAAAGTAGATCAATATGTTTAGCTCTATTTACAGTATTCTGATTTCTTCAATGCTTTTTTACACTGTCTTTCAACTTTCAAAATCTATATTTATATTGAATTATTAATGTAGATCAATATGTTTAGCTTTATTTACAGTATTCTAATTTCTTCAATGCTGTTTTACGCTGTCTTTCAACTTTCAAAACCTATCTGCAAAAGCACTGCTGTGTTTGTTCATCTTGTTTTGGCATAGGAGAATTTATTTTTAGTTCGAGAAAATCATACTATTGAAATGCACAGTATTTTATATATATACCCTTGACCTTGTTTGCCAAGCTTAGGCCCTGTTTGGTGAACAGGTGCACCGGTGAGATTGGTTCGGTGAGAGTAAAATTGGTTACTGTACGTGTTAGATTTGTTACTGAACAGATAAAATTTGTTACTATACAGATGATAATAGTCTCGGTGGTTGTAAAACATGTGTTAATGGAGACCAACTGATCCCACTGGAAAAAAAATGTTTGGTAGGCCGTTTGGGAATAATTCATTTGAGAATAATTCTTTTTTTTTCTACTCATAATGTGATATTGAAATGACCTACACAATAGGAGGTAACCCGTAACCCTCTTTCATCCCAAGATTCGAACTCGAGCTCCTGTAAGAATTCCCAAGCTTTAATCATTGGAGTGCCCTTAAGAATAATTCTTCAAACATACAAAACATACGATTAAAACTTTACTTACAAGTAACAATAAGTATGTTCTACTTCTAACTATATTGTTATTCATTGATTTCTAATGGAAAAGAAGTGAAAATTCATTTTTAAGTACGTCCTGATAATCGTATGTACTTTATAATTCATTTAAGAATATTCTTCAAACATAAAAATATATATTTCAATTTCACGCAAAAAGAAGGTATGAATTAACTAATAAAGTACAAAGCCTCGACAAGTCACAATAAGTGTGTTCTACTTCTAACTATAGTATTACTCATTGTCATTGATTTCGAATGGAAAAGAAGTGAAATTTCATTTTTAAGATAGGTTCATGATGGAAGAAAAATGTTATACTGCTACTGCTAGCATTTTACTAAACATAGTATATGCTCGTGATATATTGGAGTAAATTGAAAATAGAGGTGATTTTATTATTGTCATTACTTCTAAAATACTCATATCTCCACACACAAAAAAAAAAATCCTAAGATCAAAACCTTCTTAAAGAATATTGAATTTTCTCTCAATCATCCACCAAGAAATCTATTTTAGTTTTGTACGGCTGAACCTCTATGTCACTAACCAAACATCTCCTCTAAACTGATAGCGACATAGAGTAAAAATTGGAAAACGAAAGTTTGCAGAGAACTGGAAAGGAGAAGAATTTATGTAGAGAGGAAATAGGAATTTTGTTTTTTATAATTCGGATTGCTTTTCCAATTCTCATTCTCAGTATTTATACAATGATTATATTTTTAATCATAAATAAACTACTATTATACTAAGTCTTTTTAAGGGCTTTAGACAAACTCAGGAGAAACTTACCAACTGGAAAGACACATTGCTTTCTATTGTAGGTAGGCTTGTTTTGACTCAGTTTGTCTTAGAATCTATTCCTGCCTACAATATGCAATGTAGGAAACTCTCTGCTATCATTTGTAAGGAAATTGATCATGTATGCTCAAGAAAAAGATTGAATTGGAAGGAGTTACAAAGCCTAAAGTTCTAAGGGGTTTAGGCTTGAAAGAAGCTGCAATGCTTAATAAAGCCTATGCTATCAAATTAATTTGGAAATTTAGGCAAGATCCTAACACTCTCTGGGCTCGAACTATTGCTGCAAAGTATGGCAGGGATGAATTGGTGAGAAAGAAAAACGGCTCCTTAACTTGGAGGGCTATGAACTGGCTATTGACTTGTTAATGAAGGCTCTGACGCTCTGTTAAAACTATTTTCTCAGGCAACTGGCATTTAGGCAGAGCCATAAACTTTTTAGCAGAATGCTGGGGCCTGAGAGTGGGGCCTGAGAGATGGTCTCCATATTGCACAATTGTACAGTATTAAAAAACTAGTAGTTGAATTAGATACTACCTCCCTAATTGTTGTTGTTACTTCTAAGAATGATGTTGGTGCTAACTTGAAATATCTTCAAATTATTATAGAATGCAGGTTGAGACTCCAGCAGTTTGAACAAATTCGAATCCAACATGCATTTATGGAGGCTAACTTTTGTGTTGATGCTCTTGCAAAGATGGAAAGCAATTCTACCTGTAATAGTTTTAGCGAGGCCTTAGTAGTCCTTAATGAACTCCCCTCTTTTGTTTGTAATTTATTATTACTTGATGCAATTGGATATTCTATGTACCGTGATATTTCTCTTTAATGATTAACGTTCCAGTGTTTAAGACTTGAGATTTCTTACAAGAGGTCTTAGGTTCAAACCCTGTGATGGACGGGGTGGGATTTTGGATAGAAGAGGACTACCTCCTATTGAGTAATCCATTTAAATGGTAGGAAAAAAACATTTTCCAAAAAAAAAATATTCTCCACATAATAAATGGATTATTTATCAAATAGTCCTTTGACATTTTTATTTTATTTTATTTTATTTAGGCCTTATATTATTTTTTATATATAATTTAGCCCTTCAATTTAATTCTTTTTACATAAACACCCTCAAACATTTTTCTTATATGCAATTTAGTATCTTAAATATTTAATTTTTTTATATTGATATTTTGGTATTGTACAATTATATAATTTTTAAATTAATTAATTTACAACCGAATCGAGTCAAATTTCAAACATAGAAGATTCCTCTATTGTTTAATTTCTCAATTAATAAAACTAGAAATTGAGACTTTAAGTAGACATATTAAAACACCCGAGTTGTTAGCTCAACTGGTAGGTGTACCGTGCCTGGACCGTGAGTTCCTGGGTTCAAGTCTCATAAAATGTGAGTTTAGTTTGTAATTTGTTTATTTGTGTATTTGGTAGGTAGATGGTTTATTTATGGTTGTTTATTTGTGTATTTGGTAGGTAGATGATTTATTTACAAACTAGAAATTGAGACTTTAAGTAGACATATTAAAACACCCAAGTTGTTAGCACAACTGGTAGGTGTACCGTGCCTGAACCGTGAGTTCCTGGGTTTAAGTCTTACGGAATGTGAGTTTAGTTTGTAATTTGTTTATTTATGTATTTGGTATTTGAAACCATAGGAGCCTTAACAGCTAAAGCATTAACATCAGTAGAACTAGGAAGCACATTCAAAACAGATCTTTCTTGCTGGATCACCAAAGAATATGCCTTATTCAATGAAGGCAGTGGATCCATCATTAAAATCTGTGTCTTAATACCAGAATAAAGATCTAAAAGACCCTTAATGAAGATCATAACCTGATCATTTTCATGAAATTCATGAACCTTCTTGGCCAAAGTGCAAGAACAAACAAGATCACAAGAACAAGAAGTAATAGGCCTTAAAATATTGAGTTCATCCCATAAAACTTTCAATTTTGTAAAGAACTCATGAACTGTTTAAGATCCTTGATTACTAGTATAGAGTTCACTACAAAGATCAGAAATCCTAAAAGAATTGGTTTATGAAAACCTGGATTTCAGGTCATTCCAAATATCTACTGCAGATTCCAACCAAATAATGGACTGAGCAATAGAAGGAGAGACAGAATGTACTAACCAAGAGATGACAAGATTATTGCCAAGCTTGATATAAAGGATCATCACAGACTGGAATTCGCAAAGAACCATCAATAAATAAAGCTTATTCTTGGTGAGTAAAGCCATTTTCATGACCGTGAGTTACTGGGTTTAAGTCTCACGGAATGTGAGTTTAGTTTGTAATTTGTTCATTTATGTATTTGGTAGGTAAATGGTTTATTTATGGTTTTTTATTTGTGTATTTGGTAGGTAGATGGTTTATTTATGGTAGTTTCTTAGTTTGAATTGATTTCTCATTTAGATGTTTGGACATATAGAGATTTATTCTGATTGTAATTATAATGAGATTTCACATGTACTCACTCAAAAAAAAAAATAGTCGTATTAAACTATTTTTTACTCAATGCGGCAAATAAGAAACAAAGTATAGTTTATGAATAAGTATGATTTTTTTTGAAGGAATTAACAGACTAAGAATACAATCTGATAAGCCTTAGCCTAGATAATTTTACCTTGTTATTATCCTTGTAATTATTTCTTGTATTTATCACTTACTATTGTACCTATATAACGTATATCAGTCAATACAATCAATACACTTCCTTCTCAAACTTATCATCTCTACACTCTAGTTCTTTATGGTATCAAGAGCCTTTGCTTAACAACATTTTTTTCCTCTTCTATATTCTTTCGATCCTAAAATGTCTACCACTTTTTCTTCATCAACTTCAGAAACACCTTTTCTCTCTTCTCAAAACTCCACCTCTCCTCTCATCACTATAAACTCTGCCGCCCAACTCCCGATTAAACTCACTACTATCAATTACCCTTCATGGAGGGCTCAATTTAACTCTCTTCTTCTTGGCTATAACCTGTTTGGTTTCATCGACGGGACAAAACCAGCTCCACCTAATTCCATCACAACCACATCCAACAACACCACTGAACAAGCACCAAATCCTGCCTTTGTTTTGTGGTTCCAGCAAGACCAACTCCTCCTTCATGGAATCATTTCTTCAACAACCGAATTTGTTGTTCCCTTCATTGCCTCGTGTCAAAGTTCGAAAGAGGCATGGGACAAGCTGTCAAAATTGTTTGCCAACAAAAGCAGATCTCGGATGATGTCTCTGCGAGAGAAACTGGCATCACCAAAAGGAAGTAAAACTGTAAGTGAATACTTCCAAATTCTTAGAACTATTGTTGATGATTTAGCACTAATTGGTTCTCCAGTAACCGATGAAGATTTAGTAATAACAGCACTTAATGGCATTGGTGCTGACTTCAAAGAGCTTGCTGCTGGAATTAGAGCAAGGGAAACACAGATCTCTTTTGAAGATCTGATGGACAAGATGAATGATTATGAAAGTTTCTTAAAGAAACAAGAAGCTGCCACTGATTACATGCTTCCTTCTACAAATTCGGCTTTCAAGCCTTCCAATAGTCAAGGTACAAAGCCAAGGCAATTTAATAAGCCTTCTTCAAATCAAAACAGGAACAATGCTGGCAACAATTAAAGAAGGCAGTCTGGTTCGAATGCAAACAAGATCACATGTTTTGTGATCGTGTTGGGCATAGTGCAAAACAATGCAACAAAATTAAGCCAAAGCAGAATCAGTTTGCTGCAAACAACGCAACAACAACTCCCAGAAACAACAACTGGATTGCTGACACTGGTGCTTCTCACCATGTTACCTCGAAGATGGAAAATCTTGAATCAAGCGCTCCTTACCATGGCACTGATGAGCTTTACATTGGAGATGGTTCATGTTTAGCAATTTCTCACATTGGCTCTACTAAACTCCATACTCCAAACTCTTCCTTTGATTTATACAATACTTTATGCGTTCCTCAGGCTAATCAAAATTTAGTTTCTATTTCTAAATTTTGCAAACAAAATAAAGTCTCATGTGAATTTTTTCCTTCCTCTTTTTTGGTCAAGGATCTCTACTCGAGGATGCCATTAGCCCAAGGACAGAATAAAGCTGGTGTGTATGAGTTTTCCACTGCATAGCCAATTCTGAAGCCTCAAGCTCTTGCCTTAGTTGGAACCAGGACTTCTCCTTCTACCTGGCACAAAAGATTAGGACATCCATCTTCTCAAGTTTTAAATTCAATAATTAAGAACTCATTCTTACCGTGTTCTTCCAAGCATTCATCTAGTTTATGCAATTCATGCTCCTGCAATAAAATTCATAAACTTCCTTTCTCCACACTCTCTTTAATGAGTAATGCACCTCTTGAAATTTTGCTTACTGATGTTTGGGGCCCTGCCCGTGTCACATCAACTGATGGTTTTAAGTACTATGTCTCTTTTGTTGACTACTATACACGATATACATGGCTTTTTCCTATGACTAACAAGTCTGATGTGTTCAATATTTTCAAAAAATTCAAAGTCCTTGTTGAAAAACTTTTTAACAGGAACATCTTAACCATCTACTCTGACTGTGGATGGGAGTATGAAAAGATGACTTCCTTCTTTCAATCTCTTGGTATCCAACATCTTCAAACACCGTCTTACACTCCACAGCATAATGTTGTTGCAGAAAGGAAACACAGATCCATAGTTGAAAATGGACTCACTTTACTACATCAGGCATCTATGCCATTGAAATTCTGGCCACAAGCTTTTCAAATGGCTGTCTATCTTGTGAACAGACTTCCATCCAAGGTACTATCCAACAAAAGTCCTTTTGAAGCTCTCATTAAATTAAAGCCTAACTACAACAAATTAAAAGTCTTTGGGTGTCTGTGTTACCCATGGTTAAAGCCGTATAGTGCACATAAAATGGATGTAAAATCCAAACCTTGTGTCTTCATTGGCTACTCAAAAAATCAGAGTGCCTATCTGTGTCTTGAGCCTATTTCTAATCGTGTATATGTGTCCAGACATGTGCTTTTTGATGAAGGAAAATTTTCTTTTGCTCAGTTAGCAAAATCAATTGAAAAACAACATTCTTCTAAGTCCATTACTCCTATCTCTGATGTTCCAGTTACCTCATCTGTTCCGAGCTTGCAGGCAGTTCATTCTTCATCAGAAGACTCATCAACACAGCTTGAAATGGCATCCCTTTGTAGTATTCCTCCACGATCAAATAATGAGGTAAGTTCTCTTGACTCCACTGCTTTTTTTTCATTACCTCAACCTGTCACAAGAACCCATCCTATGGTAACCAGGTCTCAAAACAACATATTCAAACCAAAACAACTACATTCTGCCACCAAACACCCACTTTCTGATACACTTGAACCTACCTCAGCAACTCAAGCTATAAAAATACCTGAGTGGAAAGCTGCAATGTGTGAAGAGTTCACTGCTTTGCAAAACAATCGAACTTGGGAACTTGTCCCTCGACCAGAAAACAGAAATATAATTGGGTCAAAATGGGTGTTTCGTGTCAAAACAAACCCAGATGGATCAGTTTCCAGATTTAAAGCTCGGCTTGTCGCCAAGGGCTTTAGCCAAAGGCCAGGCTTGGATTATAAGGAGACTTTCAGTCCTGTCATTAAGCCAGTTACAGTGAGACTTGTGCTTTGCATTGCTGTGTCAAACAATTGGCCCTTGCACCAGTTAGACATTAACAATGCCTTCTTACAGGGAGATCTAGCCGAGGAAGTTTACATGAAACAACCAGCTATGTTTGTTGATAAGACTAAACCTCATCATGTGTGCAAACTCAGAAAAGCAATCTATGGTCTTAAACAAGCCCCTAGGGCCTGGTATCTTGCACTTAGCAACTTTCTGAAGTCTTATGGTTTCATAAACTTGGTGGCTGATACTTCATTATTTATTTTTCACAAAGATGATTGCTTACTCTATATGCTTGTCTATGTTGACGATATAGTTCTTACTGGGAATAATTCTGAGTTCTTGCAGCACTTTGTTAAAGTTTTTTCTACCAGGTTTGCTCTCAAAAACTTGGGAAGATTAAACTATTTTCTCGGAGTGGAAGTAACTTACAATAATTCTGGGATTATTTTGAGTCAGCATAAGTACATTCATGACATCCTTAAAATGACAAACATGGAGGGAGCAAAGCCAGTTTCAACTCCCCTTTCGACCTCTATTCCTTTGACGCTTCATGATGGTACTGCAGCAACGGATGCTGCGCACTTCAGGAAGGTGGTTGGATCCCTGCATTATTTGACATTGACTCGCCCAGATATTAACTTTGCAGTAAATAGACTCTCCCAATTTATGCATAAGCCGACTGAGGCTCATCTTCTTGCACTTAAAAGAGTTTTGAGGTACCTAAAGGGAACTGTTATGCATGTTTTACATCTTAAACGCCAGGCTTCACCTTCTCTAGTGGTATATACTGATTCGGATTGGGCTGGGAACCCTGATGATAGGAAGTCTACTTCTGCATTATCATTTATCTTGGTGATACTCCCATCTCATGGAGTTCCAAGAAACAAAAAACTGTTGCCAGATCATCGACTGAGGCTGAATTTCGATCCATTGCTACTAGTGTTTCTGAGTTAACATGGATACAATCTATTATGTCAGAGTTGAAAGTTCTAGCTTCTAAAGTTCCTCTTGTGTTGTGTGATAATGCTTCTGCAACTTATACCTGTGCTAATCCAGTGTTTCACACTCGTATGAAACATCTGGCCCTTGATTATTTCTTTGTACGAGAGAAGGTTAAACAAGGATTACTGCAAGTGAAGTTCATACCGAGCAAGCTTCAACTAGCAGATGCCCTGACAAAGCCCCTGTCTGCTGTAAGATTTCACTTCCTGTTGTCCAAGATTGGTGTCTGCTCAACATCCACCATGTTGCGGGAGGATAACAGACTAAGAATACAATCCGATAAGCCTTAGCCTAGATAATTTTACCTTGTTATTATCTTTTTAATTATTTCTTGTATTTATCACTTACTATTATACCTATATAACGTACATCAGTCAATACAATCAATACACTTCCTTCTCAAACTTATCATCTCTACACTCTAGTTCTTTAGGAATGAATAAGTACGATTTAGATGTGTAGAGAAAACTTAAATCCTTGTCCTATCATTTGAAAAGATCCTTCAACCTAATTGTATGTTAAAATGAAAATTTCTATGAAGATGTCATTCTTTACTTTACACTACAGTCTACACTCTACAGTCCTTACTCTTTTACCAAATGCACATGAAGTCATGAAGATAGAAAAATAAATATTTTTGGTAATAAAATAAAATTCTAAAACTAAAAATAAAAGATGACAATTAAAGAAGGTGTAGACTTCAGCGCTCCCGTTGTGGTACTCCCACTTTTAGATGTGACGCTCCCAACGATTTCTGACCATTGGATTCAATATCTAATTTCCTTACCGTCCGATACAATAAGTTTTAACTTTCTAAACAGGTTTTAAAAACCTTTTGGACTGAATTCGTATGTGGTTGTCCTCGTGATAGATTTTTACACCTTTTTATTCCACCCGTTGATATCAACAAAATTTTTTTCTTAAGTTTTTATACGTTGTATATTTTGGGGAAAATATACGAATTGAATGTCAAAAACTTACGAAAAAAATTGGGGATAGAAATTGGGGAAAATATACGACATATAAAATCTTAAGAAAAAATTTTGTTGATATCAACAGGTGGAATAAAAAAGGTGTAAAAATCTATCACGAGGACAACCACGTACGAATTCAGTCCAAAAGGTTTTTTAAAACCNGTTTAGCAGGTTA
>AWWV01007294.1:0-17514 GCA_001974805.1 Corchorus capsularis
TGAGGAAGACTGGAAGAATGACACTAAAATGACAACAAAAAAAAAAGGAGGGAATAAAACAGAGTGGGAACATAACAAAGAACGAAATAATTTGTCGTGGTGTGACAGGAGCCAGCTAGTGAAAGCAGAGCTCCAATCTCCTATAGAGGACAAATCTCTAGTCCATAGATTAAAAAAAAGCACGCTGGCCCAAGTTTCTCTTTGTCCAAACTTAGGCCCAATAAGAACATAGTGATAAAAGCATATCTAAGTAGTAAACATAAATAATGCCAAAAAGCAGATAAACATAAATTGATGCCGAAAAAAAAATTAATTGGAAATAAACGGTCATTACATGGAAAGCAGACAATTTCAGCATTTAATACATCACCTAAGTAAAAGGCCTAAACAACCCTTTATAACTAAAATCCAATTCCTAAAGAGAAAGGTTTTTGTTAATATATATAATTAGAAAACTCATCTTCTTAATTAAGTTCTGGCCAAAAAAAATCTTCTTAATAAAGTAGAAAGGATTTTTAGAGAGGCCTCAAGATTAGCAGAAATGGAGATATATATATATATATATATATATATAATAATGAGAGGCAAATATTGAAAAGGGGAAAAAAAATAATGATTCCTAAAGAGAAAAAATAATAAGGGTTTTCTTATAACAAAAAAGTCATGCCCTAGACTATCATCTTCTTATGCAAAAAAAAAAAAAAAGACATCTTCTTAATAAAGTAGTATATATATATATACATAGATAAATATAACAATGAGAGGCAAATTCTAGAAAAAAAAAAATAATAATGAGAGGCAAGTGAAATCTATATATATATAAAATAATGAGAGACAAATGAAGGTAAACCCTCTTGGTGGTGGGGCCGGGTGAAGTAGGGGATTAAAATAATGAGAGACAAATGAAGGTAAACCCTCTTGGTGGTGGGGCCGGGTGAAGTAGGGGGATTGGGTTAGAAGGCAAATGTAGGTAATAACTTTAGTTTGTAGGACCGGGTGAGTAGGGAAAATGAAGCTAAACCCTCATGTATGTGGGACCAGGCACTAAACCAATGGAAAAAGCCCAAATGGCGCAAGGAGAGGCATTCTTAAGTGACACTTGTCAAGCTGTGGTTCAAAAGAAGGTACGTTCTTTGCTTTTATATTCTACTTAGATATCATATCATATATCATTTGGACAATACGAGACCAGAATAATATAGCATGATTAATTACTTCAAATAATATAACACAAGTTGATCGGTCCGCGCTGACGTTACGGACATCCTTTTTGTATAATCGTTATTGATTAATAAAATGAGTAGGAAAGTGATGTTTAAAAAATGATTAGGCCAAACATTGTGTAGGATACATAAAAGATTTTAAAAACTAAGATTAAAATGTCTCAAATGTTGTGTACTTGTTCTTTGAAAAAGACATAAAGCATTCAAAATACTAAAAGCTTCAGTAGACACATGATTCTCTAAATCAGCGGCTTCTATCTCTTGTTCCAGGTCTCCAACTTTTCTTATGATATTTTGGCTCAACCTGTGAAAATTTGTAAACATTGTTAGTATTTTTTATCTACGAAACATAAATATGCAATAGACAAATCAGATTGCCACAGTTATGTACTTCTCCACCTGTATTTGTTTTTTCAGTCACTGCATTTTAATTTTTTTTTTCCTTTTATATGAAGTAAGCACAATTCATTCTTGAGAAAATGGAATCAATTGTAGTCAGAATCTAAACAAATTATGGAATATGCTTTTTTATATGGAAAGTCATAAACTAAATGTTTATATCACTGAGCATTAGCTAAATTAAAATTTCGATGCAAAAGGTGAATAAGTTCGTGTTCAGATGGCTATTTTAACAAATACATTAAGTCCTTAAGAAGAAATTATGGAATATGGTTTTTTATACGCAAAGTTAGAAACTAAACGATCAAGTAATGATTCTAAGCATTCTCGCCTCACAATACAGAAAATTGTCGAAGTCTAACCTGATGTTGGATTTTAAAAATGTTGGTGAAGGGCGTGATTTCACCGAGATTCTGAGCAGCTCTAAGCAGGGGGCCGTTTGAATCACTTCTATAAATCAGTTTTGTTGGCCCTGAACCCAAAGGAATCCAATATATATATAGGAATAAATGAAGTCATTTTTTCAGGTCTATATATAATTGTTATTTCAGTTACAGATTGAATAGTTCTGTCTATTGGATTTCTCTGCATTAAGTAGTTATTATTTCGTAACTGGACAAATTTATTGGGCACCGAATTCATGTCGAAGAGATGAAACATTTTTGGGATTTTGAATGTGTAAGTTTCTTGGGAAAGTACTACTGTTTGAACTTGAAAGGGAAAGTTGTTGGGTTATGCCCAAAAGATCAATTAAATAATTGGTCCATTAAGCCCAAATTAGTGGTCCAAATTATCATTGTTAAAGTGTTTAATCATATCCATCAAATTCATCTAAACATAGGTATAAATAAGTGTTATTTTATCTAGGGAAATGAGCCAACACATATTCTAAGCCGTCAACCCTTTCTGAAAAGAAAAACTCTCTGACGTTTTGCTAGCACAACACGAAAGAGATTCAAGCTTCCATCTTGATTCCTGTTGATCGTGTGGACTCCTTAGAGGCGAGAACCAAAAGGGTTTCGCTACAGTGGTTTCGAACTCCAAATCTTTTTGTGATTTCGTTTCCTAAGGTATACTTTCTATCACCACTTGGCTCATCTTCATAAGGATCGTGGTTGAGAACCGATTTTATTTTCCACTTCGTATTTGTTTTGTTTTTCGGTTTCCCTTCATTGGTATCAGAGCGACTTACGAAGTCCCAAGTTGGATTGGTTGAATCGCATGATCTCTGGTTATGATTTCCTTTTATTCGATTTGCTTCATATGTGATATGATGTTTTTTTTATTTTACATGTGATTTGCAAAATTCGTTTGACGACCTTAGGCTTTGAATTTAATTTTGATTTTTTAACATGTTCTACTTTAATGGTTAAAATAGATCCATGTAAAATTTTAGAATTTTCTAAGCATGAAAAGTTTGTGTTTGGAATTTTTTCGTTGAGTGTCAACAGTTCTGAAAAACACTGATAGATGTTTCTAGTCAGAATTTCGACAAGCCTTTTGGGGTAGTTGTAGAACAAATTTTAAGCTGAAATTTTAATATGTTTTAGTTTAATGGTTAAGCTAGTTACAATTAAAATTTTAAAATTTTTGGATCACTAAAAGTTAGTTTTTTGAAAATTTTCCCCCAAGGTCGTTGAATCTGGAAAATTCTGTAACAGATTTCCTAACCCGATTTGGATTGTCTAATTGAATGGGTTATAGGTCGAAGTTTCGGCCGAATTCTTAGTATGTTGTGTTTGAATGGTTGAAATACAATTCTGGAAAATATTAGAATTTTTCGATCCCTAAAACTTAGTGAATCGAAATTTTCTTTCTCATGACTACTTGCTGAAATTTTCTGGACAGATTACGATGGCTTATGTTTTGTGAAAACTTGTGGCTAATCTAAGGCATGAATTTGATTCATGCCATTTTGTCTATATTAGATCAACAATGAAAGAAATTGTTCTTGTTGCAATTCGAAAGTCGAATAAAATTGGTTTTGATTTGTTGTTTTTGAAATAGCATGATGTGATGTTGTTTGAGCATGGTGCATGGTTATAGCCCGATGACCGTAGGTTTTGCAAGGGTTGTAACTTTAAAAAAAAAAATACGGCCTGCGCTTCGTGCCTTTCTCTGTATATAACTCTCATTGTACATTCTCTTCTCACCTTACTCCCCTCGAATGTAAATTGAGGTTTCTGCTATATGTAAAGCATATTATTAGATTAAATTTAAGGCTAAAGGTGTTCAAGCGAGAAAGCAATGACATGGGGATCATGCATGGGAGACCAATGAGGAGCTTGAAGAAGCTAGATATACCCCTAGGTTGACCATTGTCGATTCTCTTTTCGCTTAAGAGAATTGATGTAGATTGGACTATAACCATGTCACATTTATTTCTTACATTTATATATGTATGAAATACATGATTAAATGGGATGCATCCTTATTGGTAATGGATATGATCAATAATTTTATCAAGTTAAAATTGGTGAGATCACAAATCAAAATCCCTCCAAAAAAAACATAAAGTCAAGAAAGCCTTCCAATGTGTGGCTCTCGTCAAAGCCTAGATCGAATTTTTGTGGGTTTGCCAAAACAAAGTACATAATTCAATCTTGGTAAGACGCGAATGGGTAATAGTGATATCTTAATAGCTAACATTGGGCCTGACTTAACTAAGCCATCTCAATAGGATTGGGGACCTAGAGGCAATGAGTTGGGACATTCATAAGATGGAATTAGAACAAGAGTTGTTCACCCAACTATCCAAGAGTTGCATGAGATGCAATTGGCAAAAGTTGCCTACCTAAATAGCCAAATTTGGGTGTTTAGCCAAAGCTGACTCAAGTTTAGGTGAAATATGGATCTTGGCCCACTATAAAATTCTATGGTAGAATTTTTCGAATTAATAGTGAGGGTTATTAATTCGAGTAAAATAGTGGGAATCATTCATTTGATTTAAATCGCCATATTAAATTAAATGAATATAAAGCATGATATTTATTTGCATATTTTGTTGTAGATTACTATATGGCAACAAACACGTCCAACACATTTTCGTTGCGATCTGTCCTTGAGAAGGACAAATTGGACGGGTTAAATTTCCTGGATTGGTATAGAAATTTGAGGATAGTCCTCAAACAAGAAAGGAAATTGTATGTCCTTGAGGAACCCCTTTCTGAGGAACCACTTGCTAGTGCCCCAAGGGCTGAAAGGGATGCTTATAAGAAGCATCAAGATGACGCTTTGGATGTCGCTTGCCTTATGCTTGCCACCATGACTCCTGATCTTCAGAAGCATCATGAGGAGATGGATGCTTTCGATATGATCAAGCATCTTAAACAACTTTATCAAGGGCAAGCTAGGCAAGAGAGAATTGATGTCTCTAAACCCTGTTTGGATGCAAAATGGCTGAGGGGAATTCTGTGGGAACGCATGTTCTCAAGATGATAGGCTATGTTGAAAGCCTTGAGAGATTAGGATTCCCTTTGGGCCAATAGTTGGCTACTGATGTAATTATGCAATCGTTGCCTGAGAGTTACAGTCAATTCATCATGAATTACAACATGAATGAAATTGACAAGCCATTGCCTAAATTGCTTAGCATGTTGAGAACTGCTGAAGCAAACATGAAAAAGGCCAAGCCAAATACCATTCTGATGGTTAAAAAGGGCAAGAAAAAGGCTGAGGGCAAATTCAAACCAAAGGTTAACGATAACAAAGTTGCTGGCAAGTCCAAGCAAATTGTTGCTGCACTCAAGCCTAAGGGTGGCGTGATCAAAGAAGGGAGTTGTTTCCATTGCTGTGAGACTGGCCATTGGAAAAGGAACTGCAAGGTTTACCTGGAAGAGTTGAAGAAGAAAAGGAAGGGAAGTGAGACTTCCACTTCAGGTATTTATGTTATAGAAGTCAATTTATCTACTTCTACATCATGGGTATTAGATACTAGATGTGGTTCTCACGTTTGTGTAATTGTGCAGGGACTCAAAAGGAGTAGAAAATTGGCTAAGGGTGATGTGGACCTACGAGTTGGAAACGGAGCAAGAGTTGCTGCTTTAACTGTAGGGACATGTTTTATCTTTGCCCACTGGACTTGAACTAGAACTTGAGGATTGTTTTTATGTGCCTTTCATTACTAGAAACATAATTTCTATTGCTTGTTTGGACAAGTTGGGTTTTTCATTTGTAATAAAGAACAAATGTTGTTCTATTTATTTAAATGATTTTTATTATGGTTGTGCACATTTAATTAATGGTCTTCATGTTCTAGATCTAGATATGCCCATCTTTAACATAAATGCTAAAAGGATTAAATCTAATGATTCTAATTCCAACTTACCTCTAATATTGTCGCTTGGGCCATATAAATGAGAAACACATATCCAGACTCCATAAAGATGGATTCTTAGATTCTTTTGATTTTAAACAATATGAGATATGCGAACCTTTTTTATTGGGTAAGATGACGAAAGCTCCTTTCACCAAAGAAGGTGAGAGAGCTAGTGATTTATTGGGCCTTATACATACTGATGTTTGTGGACCTTTAAACAAACAAGCTAGAGGGGGTTACCGGTATTTCATTACATTTACTGATGACTTCAGTAGATATGAATATGTGTATCTTATGAAACACAAATCTGAAGCCTATGAAAAGTTTAAGGAATTTAAGAATGAAGTACAAAACCAACTTGGCAAAAGTATCAAGACACTTCGATCTGATCGAAGTGGATAATATATAAGTCAAGAATTTCTTGACTGTCTGAAACAGTGTGGGATAGTCTCACAACTCATTGCTCCTGCCACACCACAATGGAATGGAGTTGCAAAAAGGAGGAATCGAACTTTGTTAGACATGGTTCGATCAATGATGAGTCATGCAAATCTTCCAGTTTCCTTTTGGGGACATGCATTAGAAACTGCTGCTTTCACACTGAACCGTGTTCCATCAAGGTCAGCTCAAAAGACACCATATGAGATGTGGACTAGGGAACGCCCCTATATTTCTTTTATGAAGATTTGGGGATGTGAGGCTTATGTAAAACGCCAAGCATTAGATAAGCTTGAACCCAAATATGAAAAGTGTTTGTTTGTTGGGTATCCTAAACAAACTAAAGGATACTATTTCTAATTCCACCGAGAACAAAGTGTTTGTTGCTCGGACAGATGTTTTTCTAGAAAGAGAATTTATCTCTAGAAAGACGAATGGGAATAAAATAGACCTCGAAGAAGTTTGAGAACAATAACAAAACATTGAACCTCTAATGGAACTTGAACATAGCCAACAAATTGTTGTAGAATATGAATCGGAGCAGATTCCACAAGTTGTTGAGGAATAAGATACTGCTGAAGAAACACAGCCATTGCGTAGGTCTGTAAGAACACATCATTTACCTGCGAGGTATGCTTTATACATAACTCATAACGGTGATGTTTCGCTCATGGATCAAGATGAGCCCACAACCTACCAAGAAGCGGTGGCAGGCCCAGAATCTGAGAAATGGCTTGAGGCCATGAAATCCGAAATGGATTCCATGTATGCCAACCAGGTATGGACCTTGGTTGACCCACCTAAAGGGATAAAGCCCATAGGGTGCAAGTGGCTTTTCAAAAAGAAAACCGACATGGATGGTAATGTACATACCTATAAAGGGCGATTTGTTGCTAAAGGTTTTCGACAAATTCATGGTGTTGACTATGATGAGACCTTTTCGCCAGTTGCGATGTTGAAATCTATTCGGATTTTGCTTGCAATAGCTGCATTTTATGATTATGAAATCTGGCAAATGGATGTCAAAACTGCCTTAATGGGAATCTTCATGAGGATGTGTACATGACACAACCTGAAGGTTTTGTCACTCCACAAAATGCTGGAAAAGTTTGTAAGCTACAAAGATCCATTTATGGATTGAAGCAAGCTTCTCGAAGCTGGAATCTTCGTTTTAACGATGCTGTCAAAGAGTTTGGATTCATTAAAAACGAATATGAGCCTTGTGTTTACAAGAAGGTTAGTGGGAGCACAATTGTTTTCTTGGTATTGTATGTAGATGACATACTTCTCATTGGGAATGACATCCCTACTTTAAAGTCTGTGAAGACTTGGTTAGGGAAATATTTCTCTATGAAAGACTTAGCTGAAGCAAATTATGTGCTAGGTGTCAAGATCTATAATTACTTGGCCTAAGTCAGAGTACATACATAGAAAAGATGCTAAAACGGTTTAGCATGCAAGACTCTATGAAAGGATTTACACCTATGACACATGGCATTACTCTCTCAAAAGAACAATGTCCTGTGATTCTGATCGGTCGTTGAACAAATCACAAGATAAATTCCCCACAAACCAATAACAAATAGAATAACTACTTAGCTAGGGCAAGTAGGGGTCGAATCCACAGGGAATGTACGAATCAAAGTTAAATCTTACAGAAGAAATTCTAACCTAGAAAAGATATTTTTTTGGATTTTCAATTTATCAAATAAGATTAGAAAGAAATCTAAATTAAATAACTATAAAAGAGTTTAAGAGAAAAACAATGAATAAAAACATACTTCTTCTCCTTTAGGCAACTACTTTGATCAAGTGAATCATGGATCATAGACACTAAACATAAATTTGGCTTAGATTGCAATCAATTAAGAATCATAAATTACTCCAAATCGGTATATAGCCTAAGACGTAGACATGAACTTTCATTGAAACAAAGTAATCCTCTTAATATCTTAAACAACTCCATTTAAATAATTGGTATAGGAGAGGAATACTCGACCCTCCAACATGCTAAGAAGAATTAACCTGCATCTCGCTGACGATTAATCTCTATTGTTCCTAATCAAACATTCACCCTGTGAAGAATCATAGGACAAGCATTAAGATTTACTTTTCCACAAGCATGATAAATCAATACCAAACTTGCCTACATCAATTTCCATCTCGGCCTAAAGATTTCGACAAGGTTTGATATCTCATTGAACCTAGGACTCCTAGAATTACAATTGAACTTGGACCAACTTTAGCTTGACTCAAGCTACTTGAATCTAACTATTGTAGACACCCGTTTTTGTCCTATATCCTTTAATTTGGGTCGAGTTAGCATTAGGGTCATCCAGGGGCATTTTGGTCATTTTCACATATAGGGGGGCATTTTGGTCATTTTTTATTTAGGGGGTATTTTGTTCATTCTTAATCTACTTTTAATTTATATTAGCTTGTGCATTTTAGTTATCTAGATTGCATTCGAAAAACCAAAAATCTTAATATGCACCTTGGCATTTTTGCATATTTTCATATAGTAATTTAGTTGCATCTTCATTTAGTTTAGAATTGTTACATTTTAATCATATAAGCTAAGTCCTTTTAGTAATGGGTCATAATGGGTCTAGTTTAATTGGCATCCTCATATTCATTTTTCTAGTATATCCAATTTACTTTATTCACATTAATCACACTCATCCATGTTGATCATATTCATGTCCATTTTATATGTCCATTTTTAAAGCATGTTCATATTTATTTTCATGATTAACGTCCATTTTAGAGCATGTTTATATCTTCATTGCATTAAGCATGATCATACTCATTTGGATATTTAGTTGCACACGTGTCATTCATGAACTATAGCTTGCATTGGCATTTTCAACTAGATCCATTCACTAAAAAAAAGAGATTCACATTGCCAACTATTTAGTTTACAAGAAGGTTCCCAAAGTCTAGTTTCAAGTGTCTAAAAATAATATAAGATGAAATAATAGGTCCCCTGACGTGCCAAAACGAGACTCTCCAAGATGCATTTCCTCTCTTGTCTTGCTCAAACCTGCAAGATGAAAGAAAAAGCAACTTAGAATGATTGTCCTTCATGGGATCCATAGTGCATTGATCATCTTTCATATATTAGCATTTTTTTTAGTATAAGGTTTTTCTTTAGCGTTGTTTAGGTAAGTACGTTGGGTAGTGGCAGGACAATTAATCAAGTGAGACAGTTACATTTACAAAAACAGATTAGACAAAGAGGAAATGAGGGCTGATATGCATATCACAGTACAAGGAAAAATCACCAAAACAAAGTCATTATTCAACACATCCAAGGGTAAAATGCAAAGACCATTTTCTGTCAAGTTGACCGAATTAAGTTGAAGGGCCCAATTCAGCAAAGATCAAACAGAAGCAGCAAATCATGGAATCAAAGCAGAGTCATGTCCAGGCCTATTGCCAAAATTGTGGTTCAATAAAACCAAAGGGCTAAAAATGCTAAAGCTATGGGATGATCAAAATCAATTGCAAAAGGCAACAACCAGGAGGGTTCACACATTTCAGCAGATTCAAGACCAACTGAGGAGCAATGGTTCATCACAAGCATAGAAATCGGAGATTTAATACAGGCAGTTCAATACAGTTTTCCAAAGGTTTTTGGGAACTCAGGGCAGTCCTAAAATGATCTCAATTTGAATCAGTTGTTGCAAAGTCAGGAAACATAGGTAGCATGAAAAGCAATGCATTATTTCATCAGCCTAGCAAGCAATTTCGCAAGCAAAGTAAGGTTCAATCAACAAACAGAATTGATTGTCGCCATTCGTTTCAACATCATAATTCAGGCAAGATTTTAACTAGCAGAGAATACAGTCCAAGTCAGCAGAGTAATTCCCAATTTCAAGAGCAGTTACATGAAGGAAATGAGAGGGAGAATATACCTTTAGTCGCCTCACCTCTGCCGAATTCACCTCTTGACACGTGAGGAACAGGTTTCGCTTGCAAAAGGAGAGAAACATGTCTGAGAGAGTCAAACTTGGGCAAAATTAAAAGAGACAAAATAGAGGAGGGAGGAAACTTAAAAAACCAGCTCACCTCACTCATACGTGCACATCTAGAATTACCTGCAGAAACAAACAAAAACAAAAAATTGGTGAGAAAGTAAAGCGAAAAAAATAAATAGAGGAAGTGAAGGACAGAAATGAGGGGAGTGAACAGGGGGAGAAGGAGAGAACAACTAGGTTTTTTAAAAAATAAAAGGCGAGGTTTTTTAGAGAGAGGGGAGAGGGTTTTGAGGAGGCAGAGAGAAGAAGCAGTAGGGTTTTTGGGAAGGGTTCTAGAATAAAAACTAGGGTTCATAGAGTTCTGAGTCCTTTAGCAAAAAATACAAAAAAAGAGACATTTTCTTTTAGTCTTCGAGGGTTTTTAGTTCATGGTTTTTCAGGAACAAAAAGAGACAGAAAAAAAAGGGAAAGTAGGGGGCTTTAGAAAGGTTATTGGAGAGGAAAGAGACTAGGTTTCAGAAATTTAGATTCGGGATTTAGAGGTTTGAAGGAGGAATTTAGATTAAGTCTTCATAGCAGAGGGTATAGCGGTTTAGTTTAAGTCGGAATAAGATTTGGAGGTTTAAGTTTCGGTTCAAGCAAGTTTTGGGATTTCGGAGTTATGTATTTCGGATTTATGACTAGTTTAGTGAGAAGGGAGAAGGACGGGAGCCGAGAAGCATACCTTGGAATGGATTTGATCCGGTGGTGGGATATGGAGATCGGAAGCTTTGATTTTAGTACGATTTAGGCTTGTTTAGGAGGTTTAGGGGTTGCTTTTGGCGAAACCGACACTGCCACTGGGTTTAGGGAGCCGAGGAGAGCTTTTTTGCAAAGTTTCAGCTTCAACGGAGAATGACCGGAGCTCCGACAAGGCGAGGAGTGGTGGCGGAGTGGCTGAGGAAACCAGAGGGTGGCGGCGGCTAGGTTAAAGAAGAAGAAGAGATATGAGGAAGGGAAAAGAGATGAGGTTTTATACAAACCCTAGAGCCCGACCCGTTTCCAATTTGATGACCCGCGGTCCGACCCGCTTCAGGTAAGGGTTTAACTCTTTTCAATTAAGTCCCTACATTAGTGCAATCAGGTTCTAGTTCCGTGCAATTGAGTCTTATTAGTCATAGTTTAGTTCAATTTGAGATTTAGGTTAGTAATTAATTTGAAATTGGTTTTTAGTTTTCAATGATTAATTAATTTAGATTTTTATAAAATTAGATTTAATTAACTCGGAATTGGTATTAGTGACTTGGTGTTTAGTAAAATAGTTTGGAAAATTGCTAGATAATTTAGAATCCAAAAAGAGAATTTTTGCTTGGATAGTGTAGTTCATGTGGTTAAGTAAATTAATTTTAGAGCTTAATAATAAAACAATTATTATCTAAGTAATTTGGAAATAAAAAAATGCATTTTGGGAAGTTAGTAAATTAGAATTTGGGTTTTAGGTATGTTATTTAAGGTTTGGGCTCTGATGCTTATAACTGGATGGTTTGGGCTTAATACTTATTTACTCTTTGGGCTTAATGGTTTTAATCCAACATAGGTATAATAAAATTACAATCTAGAAATAGCTTCATATGCAGCCATATTTAAATTCCATACTAATGTTGTCAATGACATGCTCATGAGACTAAAATTGAAATGATTCCCGTGAAGGGAAAGGAGGGCGGCTCATTCATGCGTGTCTGAGTTTGCTCGCCTTCTCCTGGAAGCTTGGAAAATTCCGAAAGACATTTACCATTTATTGGACGGTGTCTGAAGGACTTCTTCGTATAAAGAATGGGTAACAATTCTCAAATTGGAATTTCATGCATCATGTGCATTCATGCCTTAAAGAGTTTAGTGTATCAATAAATTGAGAATCATAGCAAAAAAAAGTCTAAAAAAAGGGAAAAGAAAGAAAATGGGATCATTCAGAAAAGTAAAAAGGGTAATCAGAGTAATTAAGTTCCAAAAAGTAAAAAAGACAATCAGTAATTAAGTTCAATAAGAAAAAGTAATCAGTGATTAAGTTCAATAAGAAAGATATAATCAGTAAAAGGTAAAATGGCAATTAATAAAGAATAAAGTGATAATCAGTAAAGAGTAATAGAAATCAGTAAGAAGTAATAGTAAACAGTAAAAAGGTAATCAGTAAAAAAGTAAAAAGGTATCTGAAAGGGTAAAATGGTAATTAGTAAAGAGTAAAGTGATAATCAGTAAAGAGTAATAGAAATCAGTAAGAAGTAAAAAGGTAAAAAGGTAATCAGTAAAAAGTAAAAAGGTATCTGAAAGGGTAAAATGGTAATTAGTAAAGAGTAAAATGGTAATCCGTAACAAGTAAAAGAGTAATCAGTAAAAAAGGTAAAAATGGTAATTAGTAAAGAGTAAAATGGTAATCAGTAAAAAAATAATAAAAGAGTAAAAAGTAAAAGAGTAATCAGTAAAGAGTAACCAGTAAAGAAAAATGGTAATCAGTAAAGAGTAATCAGTAAAGAAAAATGGTAAAGAGTAAAGAGTAAAGAAAAGAGTAAAGAGTAAAGTTAAGAGTAATCAGCAAAGTAAAATGGCAAAAAGTAAAAGAGTAATCAGTAAAGTGAAATGATAAAGAGTAAAGAGTAGAGTAAAGAGTAATCAACAAAGGAAAATGGTAAAGAGTGAAGAGAAGTCAGTAAAGAAATTGGTGAAGAGTAAAAAGTAATCAGTAAAGAAAAATGGTAAAGAGTAAAATATTAATCAGTAAAAAGTAAATGGCAATCAGTAAAGAATAAAATAGTAATTAGTAATCAGTACAAAGTAAAGAATAATCAGTAAAATAGTAATAGTAATCCGTAATTCAGTAAAAAGTGAGTAAAAATGTCATTTAGTAATTTAAGTTGAAAGAAAATAATTGGTATTCGGTAATGCGTAAAAAAGAAAAGTAAAGTAAGAAAAGGTAAAGAAGGATATTCAAACAAGGGAAATGAATAAGAAAAAGAAAAGTCAGTTTTAAGATTAATAAAAGAGTTTAAAGGCATGAAAATATTCAAGAATAGTAGCAACCGATAATAGAAACCCATAATTAAAGTCTAAACTAGTCAGTCCCGTCTTTTGACGGGCGACGTGGGGGTGCTAATCCTTCCCCACGCGTACCCGACTCCCGAACCCTTAGGACTCTGGTTAATAGACCGTTTATTAGGTTTAATGTTACCTTCGCCAAGCCAGTGTTAACATTAGACTTAATAATCTAATAGGTGGCTAATCACACCTAGGTAAAAAAAGATTAGTGGCGACTCCCGATAGGATTTCTGTAGTAAATCCCCTTAGGTTTTTTAATTCTTCAAGTCGTTTAACAGTAGGATTCGGTACCCCCCGGACCCGGACGTTGCGACAACTATAGCATTCATAAATCTCAAGATATGTTGCGCACCAAATCAATCAAAGTATGAACACATAAGATGAAGCATAGAGATAAGAAACTTATTTAAACAGAAAAAGCTCAAATTATTAAGAACAAAAGTCTCACCAATAATTCATTGATCAAAAGTACCTAAGGAAAAGAAGTATAAAAATATTAGCTACTCATGGATTGCAAGCAATCCATGCAATCCATGAGAGACTTACAATGTCTGGAGGCCGGCTGCCTCCTCCCTCTCCTTGACGGCGCAAGCCCTAGAAAACTAGGGAAAATTATGTAGAAAAGTGTTATGAGAGGTTGGCTAGGGTTCTAGACTTAAGAGGATATTTATAGGGGTTGGTTTAGGGCTAATTTAGAGCTAAACAAACCCTAAGGACGTGCTGGGCTGCTCTCCAAGTCTTCAAGCTAGTCCAAATAAGAATTTGGGCTTAATTGGACCAATCTCGCATAAAAGGCCCAGGACAGTTTCTGTCCGCTGACTTCAGGGGCATTTTCGTCCACGAAAACGGCAAAAGTGGGCTTCGACCAAAACACGAGAGTTGTAGATCTTGGAGATAGCTTTCCAACGGCTACTCATACACCTCAAACGGAGCTCTGGATTAAAAGTTATGGCCAAAATACAGAAAGGTCGCCAAATCTGGAAACAAGTGAAGAAGCTTCAAGGTGAAGACACGCATGATGCATGCTTGGCGCGCGCATGGCATGCTACCCGACTCCCCCTGGGCGCCCATGTGGTTGGCTTGTGCGCCCAGGTCGTTGGCCTCAGCACCCATGTCACCAACGCCCATGTGCTTGCTGGTGGCATTCTCAACTCCAGCTGGGGGCCCATGTGGTATGCTTGGCGCCCCATGTGGTTTTCCTCGTGACCCATGTCCTCCAGTGCTATGACACATCTTGACATGTTTTCTTGCCTTGAAATTCAACTTTGCTCCTTTGCTTCAAACTCTTGAAAATCAATCTTATGATGATAAAATGGACTCTTCAAGCTCTTCAATCACGAACATATTGGCTCCATTCTTCATCCAAATTGTCCTTGGAAAATATTTGTGTAAATATTCATCCAAAAAGACTCCAAAAAGGTACAAAAATGGTGATTTTGCACTTTTCTTCACTTTAACACCTATAAACACAAATATACCAAATATAAGGCATAACAAAGCATAAAATACCCTAAAAGCATAGGAAAATGACCATAAAAAGATGCATAATTTTGGTCCGTTCATATTTCCCCCACACTTAAGCTTTGCTAGTCCCTAGCAAACTAATGTTAATCCTAAGAAAACAAAAAATGTTAGTCCTAAACTAAACAACATATTGATTCCACTTTCGTAGGTGTACGGCGGCACTTAGCATGTGACGCAAGCCTTTAAAACCTCTATACGTCTATAAAGGAGGAGTTATAGTCTCCTGAGGGTTTACTTAACTAGAACGATACCCACAAACATTATGTAACATTAACTAGAGACATCAAACTTTAGAAAACAAAGTATTTCTAACAAATTAAGAATTTAATCTACATTTTCTAATCAAATGCAATATAAGTTAGTAAAAATACAAAGACCATAAAATTCAAATCAACTATGCACAAAATCACTCCAATCAATAATGTAAGTTCTAAGATCAACATACCTTGGGTAAATTTGACAAGGAAAACTTACCATAAGCTTGCATTTTCATCAATTTCCAAAGAGAAAGTAATATCATGGATATTAATCAAAAATTAAGATGGGTTTTAAAAGAAATAGCTCAAAATTTCTAAGCAAGGTTACTAACCTTAGAAATGTCCATGATTTGGGGCTACTAGCTCCCTTTATTTGAGGTTACTAATACTCATTTTTACAAGAGGGACAATATTTTCGCTTTCCATGCTTCTTATCCTCTTTCCAAGGGTTACTAACTCCTTTTGTTAAAGAAAAGAGTGACAACAATGATTAATTAATTAAATTTTTTTTAGCAAGAAAATATCTCTTCTCCTCTTAACATGAAAACACTTCTTTTTAAAAGATTTAAGCTACCCTTCATACCCACACTTAGTCTTTGACATATCCATGACATACTTCTATAAATGTACACAAGATTCAACACAAGTTTTAGAAGTAATGCACTTGTCAAACCATTTTTGGGTATGAAAAACCTTATTAATTACACTTCTCAATCAAAGAATGAAATTATACATAAGAAAATTTGAAAAATATTTTCAATGTATTCAAACTAATTAATATTATAAAAGACTATACTCATGGAAATTAAACCAAAATTTAATAGAGATACAAAACAATTTTTAATTTTCTTCAAAAATTTTGAAAAATTTGTCTCTAATCAATAAGATAGAAAAGAAAAATAGGATATTGAAAATAGACTAATTCTTCCCCCCACACTTAAAAGACACATTGTCCTCAATGTGTTTTGTGCTAGTATTTTGACAAAAAATTTCAAAACATGTTGTTTTGGAAACTTTTGGAAAAATGAAGTGCACAAGTAAGACTCGATCTAAAAAGAAAGTGTCGACCCAATCTAATAAATCAAGCAAACTTACTACTAGCAATAAATCACAATAAGTGGGGTAATCAAATTAATTGAACTTAGATTGCAATCAATTAAGAATCATAAATTACTCCAAATCGGTATATAGCCTACGTAGACATCAACTTTCATTGAAACAAAGTAATCCTCTTAATATCTTAAACAACTCCATTTAAATAATTGGTATAGGAGAGGAATACTCGACCCTCCAACATGCTAAGAAGAATTAACCTGCATCTTGCTGACGATTAATCTCTATTGTTCCTAATCAAACATTCACCCTGTGAAGAATCATAGGACAAGCATTAAGATTTACTTTTCCACATGCATGATAAATCAATACCAAACTTGCCTACATCAATTTCCATCTCGGCCTAAAGATTTCGATAAGGTTTGATATCCCATTGAACCTAGGACTCCTAGAATTACAATTGTTACTTGGACCAACTTTAGCTTGACTCAAGCTACTTGAATCTAACTATAGCATTCATAAATCTCAAGATATGTTGCACACCAAATCAATCAAAGTATGAACACATAAGATGAAGCATAGAGATAAGAAACGTATTTAAACAGAAAAAGCTCAAATTATTAAGAACAAAAGTCTCACCAATAATTCATTGATCAAAAGTGCCTAAGGAAAAGAAGTGTAAAAAGATTAGCTACTCATGGATTGCTTGCAATCCATGAGAGACTTACAATGCTTGGAGGCCGGCTGCCTCCTCCCTCTCCTTGACGGCACAAGACCTAGAAAACTAGGGAAAATTATGTAGAAAAGTGTTATGAGAGGTTGGCTAGGGTTCTAGACTTAAGAGGGTATTTATAGGGGTTGTGTCGCAACGTCCGGGTCCGGGGGACCCTGCCGAAACGACTTAAATGGGAAACCTACTGATACCTATATGGAGTCGCCACTAATCTTTTTTAACCTAGGTGTGATTAGCCACCTATTAGATTATTAAGTCTAATATTAACCTAAGCTTGGCAAAGGCAACACTAAACCTAATAAACGGTCTTCTAACCAGAGTCTTAAAGGTTCGAGAGTCGGGTACGCATGGGGAAGGATTAGCACCCCCACGACGCCCGTCAAAAAGACGGCACTGACTAGTATAGAATCAACTGTGGGTTTCTATTATTGGTTGTCTCTATTCTTAAGTGTTTTCATGCCATTAAACTCTTTTGTTAACCTTTGAAAGAAAATAAACAAGCAAAAATGGATTTTGGATT
>AWWV01007295.1:0-26873 GCA_001974805.1 Corchorus capsularis
AATATTATTTTCTCTAGATTGCCGGTATAACTTTTAAATGATTATTATTATACTACTCTAATATTATATTATTTTTTACTGAATATATATGTTAACCAATATTGTTTTTATATATATAATTCAAAATCTTAATTTACCACTTAATTTTGATATATTCCATGGCATGATATTGACTTTACTTATTTAAGGATTGTGTATGAAAATTTTAATCCTGTAAATATTAAAGAAAATCATTTTTATAATCCAATTTTGCATTTTCATGCTTTTTATTATGTTTAATTTGACACAATAATATTATTAATTAAGAAAAGTTGTTTTTTACTATTTTTTATAATTTCATGATTTTAATATGAAAAGTTGGAAAATTAATATAAAAAAGTGCTAATTTAAGAAGGAAATTAATAATTGTTTTGAATTTACAAATTTAAAGAATATGTAATTTTAAAATATTAAAAAATTAAACTAAAAAATGTAGCAAAATTCACAAAGAAGTGTTCAATTTTTGACCCCACTAACCAAATGTTCTGGCTACGCCACTACTATCAGCAGCACCAATGTTTGAGCAAAAACCAACTAACCATTCACCACACTAGTCCCTCTAATCAGGCCACCAGCCGAAGCCAATCCAGAGGGAATTTTTCTAGCACCAACAGTATTAAGCATAAACAAATTACCAACCTGCGTGGGATTCCATTTCACAAGAGTACTCCGATTGCTTCCATATGACTTGGAGTCTAAACAGACCCTACCTCTCTTGCTAACTTGCGTGCCAAATGTCATATGCTAAATTCGTTTTAGTATGCAAGTTTAATAATACTAGCTAGTTCGGTTATGAATGCAAGAAGAAGTTTATTACGTATTCTTTTTTGTTAGTGAGGTTTGTTGCTTAATTTAAGTCCTTTTAGTTTTGTTGATTTTACTTCTTATAGAAGAAAAAACAAGTTTGCTAGCTATATATAGAGCAATCTTGATACAAGATTTCGAGGTTAATTACTTGAAACTTGGGTGATTTACTTTGGTTTAGGTTATTTTTAATATACTCGCGGCTTGTCGTCTTTGATTTTTATTGTGTTGAATTTCCACTTACATATCAATTCATTGATTTTAATCTCCAATTTAATAAAAAACAAAGACAAAAACAAAAAAAAACAAGGGTTAATTATTGAGTGAAACACATATGACCCTGTGTTTAAATTTTGATACTTAACGGCATATGATTATTTGAAACATCATGACTGTCTTTCCACTTGAGCCAACTAATTATTGGTAATCTTTCTCCTTTAAAACATGTTTCAAGTGGATGGAATAGTCTATTTTAGTTAACTGGATCGATCATTGACATGCAACTTCATGAGTATATCTAAATAATTTTTGAATTAGAAGAAATTTAGCCAAAAAAAAAAGAGAGGGAAATATATGAAAGAGATTGATATATAGACTTACATGATACAGTAACCAGGAAAATTACGTACCCAGAAGGCCGTCTTAAGGGTGGCAGCTTTCTCCAATATTCTTGCTTATAGCTAGTGATCATAAAGATGTCAAATGCCTTTTTGTTAGTAATAGTAATGACAGCTGAATTTATGGTATGGCCTTGACCCTTGAGAGAAGGTAAATTGGTAATCACAAATATTAAGAAAACAGGGAAATAATATCCATTGGGATAAAGCATTTTTTATCATTAAAAGAAAGTTTTCGGTGAAAAAAAAATGGCCAAAATAAGACATTAACAAAATATGTATGCTTTATAGCTGGCTCAGATAAGTTTTTTCTACAAAGTGTAGTAAGATTTCCCAAGACAAGCTTGTAAGTTGTGATCCTTGAAATTAATTTCAAAATATTTATATTTTGTTAAACATACAGCCCGAGCTTAGAGGAAGGGCAAATAAGGTTAAAGCAATTGGGACTTTGATAGAAGTGAAATTCGATTAGAAGTAATCCAGAGAGAAGAGGGTACATAAGAACTTCCTCCGAGAATAGCTTCAACAATGGCAGTAATTGCCTCAAAGAACAGAGAATTTATTTACAAGAAAAGGAAAATTGGATTTATTATTCAACAACAATGAATTCGTTTTGGTTTCAATTGGTATTTATACAAAGGGAATTGGTTTTGGTTTCAATTGGATTTATTATTCAACAACCATGAATTGGTTTTGGTTTCAATTGGTATTTATTGGTATTTATTTATAAAAGGAAAGACACGTGCTCAATGGTCAATTGCTCAATTGTCAATTGTGAAGACACGTGCGCTATAAATCTTCCATATAACAGGCTTCTTGTGGGAAGTTTCGGGTTCAAATTCTGAGATGGGTCTAATAGAATTATGGGAAATGAAAATGCTACCTCCTGTTATATAGCTCATTTTAATAGCCCATTTTAATATCATGTAGCAAAAAAATCTAAAGGAAAGCAATGTATTCTTCAAAATCAAATCCAAATAAACAATTTGCATGCATATTATTCAAGAATCGGAAATAATTTGTTAAAGCAAATCACGGCTTTCTTGTTTCAGCGCCTTTCTTTTAGTTCATCATGAAAGGCTCAAACAACCAAATAAAGTTAATCATGATGCACTTACCAAAAGCCAAAAAAGAATGCGGTTCGAGTGGAGAAGAGAACAATGTGGGATTTGGCAACAAGGGGAAGCAACAGAATTAAGCATTCAGCAAACAGCAAACGGAGAACCAATTCAAATTTCATAGCCGGAACAAGGAGAGAGCACTATTTTTAAGTAACAAAACAAACACAAGAAAAGTACACAAGTAGTCGTTCTACATTTTATTCACAAAGTCTCTCTGGTTCACATAACAAGAGTTATTCTCAAGATCATTGCATCTCCGACTGCACATATTATTCTGATCACTGGGATAAGGACTTCAGCCTTGCAGACCAATGATACCTGTACAATGACAATAATCATATTATTAACAAGAATGATTGAGCAAACAAGGAGCGGAAGATCTGTAAGAAAAAGTATTGAGAAACCACAGAAGTATTCACTCTTGATTCTTATAATTGCATGAAATGATAGGAGGTTTTTTTTTTGCACAAGAAATGATAGGAGTTTAACCAAGTAAAAAAGTTTCTCCTATCTGATTAAAGATTATTTATCCTAAAATTTACATTAATGTGATCAAGATTCAAAAGACAGTTAACTTACCGCAAGCTACTCTGCCACCGGCATTTCCTGTGCTTTTGCTAAGTTCATGGCCACCTGCAACCATTATAGCATAAATTAAAGCCCATACAGTCCAATAAATTAGTTGTGACAAAATCCACAATGTATGATCAATACGAACAGTGAACAAACTTGATAATGCCCCCTAATAACAAATTCATTTCATAGTTTCTGGGTGGATACATAAGTAGCTCAAGTAAAAGCACCCAATAAATTGCTGACAAGCCCTCTGTTTGGCTAATCTTTCACATATAAACTCATGAGAGTTTATCAGTATTTATTTCAAATCTGATTTTCCTTCCGTCCAGGAAGAAAGGAACAGGAAGTCAACCACCCACCAAATAGTGTTATCGGCATAGGAGCAGAAAGCATGAGAGAAAACAACTTAAATCAGAGTTGAAATTTCAAATTATTACCCTTGCCAAGGTCATCAGGATCTCCATGGACAACAACAGCTCTTCCAATAATAGAGTTTGGCCCAGTGAGAGGAATCTGCAAATACATGGAACGACAACTTTCAGATATGACTAGCATAAGAGAAAGCAATCGAATGTATTACAACGTGATTAGGAGTTTGCTAAATACCTGACTGTCAGTTTTACAGAAACTTGCAGTGCCTGGATCATACAAATAAGATGAACAGTGTTACCATACACAAAATACAAACACCAAAAACATGCAACTGAAAAGTTTGAAAAAAAAAACAAAGAAAAGAAAACCAAACACAAATATTTTAAACTCGATGGTTAATTGTCATTGAAAGAATCTGAATAAATAAATATACATACCATCATCACCAACAGTGATATTTCCTAGATCACCAGCATGGCGATTCTCATCTTCTGGGGCACCATGCTCTTTCCCAGCAGGATTAAAGTGGGGTCCTGCAAAAATATAAATCAAAAGGTAAAATTTCTCAAACATTACCTTAAAAGACAAAAGAAATCAACAAAACAACCTTCCTCCATTCTTTTATTTAATTTTTTCCTTTCAACTACAAACAAAAAGAGAAGACAAATTCAAATTTCAGAAATTTACCTGTTGACATGCAACCATTTGTAGTGTCCCCAAGGGCATGAACATGGAAGCCATGGAGTCCAGGCTTAAGACCAGAAACATTCCCGGTCACAGTTGTTGGACCTAAAAAGGGATAAAATCATTAAGTTACTCTGACAATAAAAACGGAAATACAGAATTCAAGAGTCTTAAAAGGGCAGTGAACTCTTAAAAGGGCAGTGAATTGTGATTTACCATCTCCCTCTTGAGTGAAGAAAATGGTTCCACTAACACCTTCACTGCTGCTAAGGACGGCAACGGCCTTCACCATTTTCGATGTGATCTACACTACACAATGTTAGATATGCCAGTAAATACATATATCCATAAATGACAAAATATCTTCACTAGCAACCTAACCAACAGGGCATAGTAATCAAATATAAAGTCATTAAAATGTAGCCAAAAAATAATACATGTACAACCTAGCCAACAGGGCATTGAAAACCCAATCAAGCATTGATGAACTACCAAAATAAAATTACAAAAGCCAAACAAATCTTCACCAAATTTGATACTTTCTCCCCACTAAAAATTTATTTTTTCACACTTTCCTTCAGTCTCAAATCTCAACATCAAGAAATTCATAAATTAAACCTACCTACATGCAATTGCAAACAACAATTTTTTTTTTTTGAATCACATAACAGCAAAGACAAGGGAATTTTTTTCTTTTTTCTCAGCTTATAGAACTTCAAAAGCTAAAAGAATGCACAGAAATCTATATATATGTTCTTCAAAATTCAACTACTTTTAACAGAGAATCTTCCTAAACACAAACTGAAACTAAGATTTTGCCTTTTTAAATCTATTTTTTAACCATCAAACACAAAAAGGATTCACAGCCATGAAAATCAAGCTCATCTTAAACATTAACGAAATCTAAAAAATCCAACAAGCAACCAAAAGAAAGAAACTACAAAAAATCGAGGTGAAAGGGAAAGTTTTGAGCAGATCCTCAATAGAAACAACAAGAAGAACAGAATCAAGCTTAAGATACAGATAAATAATTCAGATCAGAGCTTTAGAACCCCAAAAATTAAAAGGAAATCAAAAGTCAAAAGAAGCTAACCTCAGTGCACCCCTTCAAGAGTAAAGAGTAAAGTAAAGAAAGAAATGACTGAGAAATGACAATGAGAATAGCAGGGGAACTTGTTAATCAATTTATAGCAAAAAGCCAAAAAAAGGTTGGTTTTGGTGAGAAAGACCTCTCTAGTATTTATCTCTCTACCTACCCGTTTTATGGTGGGGTATAATGGTAATTTGCATAATAATAAAAAATCTTATACTACTACTAAGGAAGTTCGGCATCTTTGGTCTCTTTTATTTTATGGACCATAATTAACCCATAAATATTTGGACCTTAAAATTCTTTTTCATTTTTATTTAGTTTATAAAACAAAAATTTCAAGAAATATAAAAAAATTGATACTAATACAACAATTTCATCACTGTTTTCTCTTAATTTTATTTTTTAGATAAGTAATTTTGCAGTAGTAAGTATTCTCTTTTTCAACAAAGAGATCAAAAAATCATTTTCAGAATTGTTTATAACCAGTCATGATGAGTCATGAAAAACAGCATAAAAAGAATCTTCATTTGAGGCTTCAAAATTTCATAGGAAAACAATAAAACATAAAACAAAATGAATCAAAAGAATCTTCATTTTTGGGGCATCAAGAGATACAAAATTTTAGCAGTGATATTGAAGTCAACGTATTACTTTAGACAATGCCTCCTAAGGCTAAAAAAACAAGCTTTTTCCTCATATAATCTCTACAAAAATTGAAGATCTTCCGGCAAAATCTATGAAACTTTTGTATCAGAAATCTGTCTCAATATGCAACTTGGTGGTGGAGCCTATCTCGAGCCCTTGCCGAGATTTTTTCCATAACTGGGACTCAAGGCCTAACCTCCTCAGCTCCAAAAGCCCACGCTCAACTGCATAGAAAGAGCAAGAATGCATGAAGCAACATCAAAAGCTGTATAGATGGGAAACAAGCAAAAGAAGTAAATTGTAACTTGTTCTAGGGATGAAAAGAAATGGAGATGAACATAGTTGAGTACCATCAACTGCGTCATGAGAAATGGAGGAACGCGAACCGTGGTTGATCCAGAACTGCAAGCGTTCATCTGAAATTTCAGGTTCCACTCCATGGCTCACTGCCCTCCTCCAGAAATATGCAAGCCAAGCCTGCACAAGAACTGCAATAAGAAACTGCTCATTGAAGATTGACTATGCATGCTACCATGTTATCATAATCAAAGTAGTTTCTATACCATGCCAATCATTTCATGAAAGTTTTCACTTCTTGATACAGTTTTCAACAATCTACCCATTTCTGTTTTCTCCATACTATTTTATATATGGGAATTTAAACATATACAGCCTCTATCAAACATATGTGAAAACTGAAAGAATTCAACATGTAGGGTGCAACGGTTTCACTCTCCCCAATCTGTACTGCTATTTAATCAATTCCATTTTACAAAGCCTATCCTTCTCAAGCCTTAAACCGCACATGAGAAAAGATAGTGCCAGTTGCAGAACAAACTTCAATGACCGAATGCTCCTTCACTAGTAGTCAAAAACAAAGATCTAGGTAAAATGTAATACTCAATCAAGCAGACATCCGGTAATATTAATGTCAAGACCTCATTACCATGCATTTAAAATTTTGCAGCCTTTTGTACTCTTTGTTTTTCTATATGTACAAGATTAGCATTGATGTTCTATTCACCATCTTTAACACAAAGAAGTATGTGTTTTCTTTCCCTACATCAGAAATGTATAAAGTTCTCAAGGCCATATCGCTAGGGAAAAAAATAGCTGAAGATTTCAAGCAATAGTTTTAACATGCTTGCAATGAAGATATACTGAAGCATATAACAATTCATACCTGCTTAAAACGCACGTCTTCAGACTCCTCTTCACTCAATTCTGAAAGCAATTTTTTCTTCATATTAGTGCATTCTTAAAACTAAAATGTAGGGAAAGTAAACCAAATACAGGGAGTAGATGTACAAACAAAATCTTCCCTTCATTGGCAAGCAAGTTGTACTGAGTTAAAGAAAAAGAAAAGGTCTAGATGACAACTATTAGGATATAGGATTAACATACCAAATGCCTCAAATTGACCCTCAGTTGGCAGTTTCACCTCATCTACACATGATAACAGTCAAGAGCAAAAATATTGTCAAGCAACCAACATATGTTCTGGATAATAAAGCATGCTGCTGTTGCACAACTTTGCATTAAAAAGGAAATATAATTCTGGAAATTTGTTATTACATGCCTAGTAGAATAGCAGGACATAAAAGTGATAGATATCACAATGTTCAAAGTGGGAAGAAAGAAATATGTACCAGTTTTAAGCATATTCTGGCGTCGGTTTTTTGCCATTGCATATGCAACTGCATCCTCTACCTTCAGAAAAGATAAATTATTAAAATATACAGGGGAAACATTAGTCGCCATTAATTCATAGCTTTAAGATGATATGATAAGTAAGAAGAAAAATTATATTCATAACTGCAAGCGAAAGGTTATGGCAGAAACCTTTAATGAAGCCAGTTCCCTCAGACCTTTCTCAACTAAAAGCATGCTTTCAACGTTTCTGTCGGAAAGTTCACTAAAGTCCAGCAGGACCTTTTCTCTTTCTTCTAAATCATTGTTGGCTGTTCAGTATGTAATAGAGGAAAAAGAAAAAAGGATTAAGCAAAGCTGAGTCATTTAGTTTTTCATCCACTGATTGTGAGAGAGTAAAATTTGAATCTGAGACTCTAAAAAGCATAAAGCCAAATGGAAAAGATCATGCAAATATTCATTTTTCCAGATCCTATCAAAGCTCAAACGAAACATGATGCCATATACTGATGAAGCAAAGCATGAATTAAAATGATAACATACAGGAATCATCCCCTTCTAAGGCTCTTTGTCCGGCAGCTAATACTATTTCAACAGGTAGAGGAGCAAATGATGACCAATATTCATATTTTTTCCCAGCTATCTCTGCCTGAATGCCTGCAAAAGGTGATAACTTAAAGAAATCTAAGCAGCTCCAGACAAAAAGGTAGAAGGCAGAAATATGGATTTGCACACTAAAGAAACTGACTGAAAATGCAACTTTAGTTGCTTGCTTTCAGAATTTCTTGACTATTTTATTGAAGCGCACTGTTTAAAGTGATTAAATAAGCAGCCTCTTCCTCCAATAGAGCAGCAACAACTAAAAGACAACAAAATTAGGAACTTCATGTATTAAAAGATCAACACACTTTACCATGTTGCACACATAAACTCCAATATCGAGCAAGCCAGCACCTCTTTAAAACAACCTCTTCCTATGATGAAAACTGCAGATTACGTAACTATGACATGAAGTAGTAAAAACGATAAAGTGCTGTCTACAAGATTAGAAATGAAGCCAACCATCTCTTCCTCAGTCAGCATCAACCTTTGAATCACAGTTTGCAGTGCTCTGACTTCACATTCTGTTTCATGTAGCTTCTCTAAGGTAGATGTTGCTTCATCCCGGGCAGTCTAACTCAATTTAAGAATAGAAAACTACATTATGCAAAGACATTATCCACTTCTAAGAATGGTAAATATTCATACAAGTCCAAACACACAAGACAAAAATTCAAGATACCTCAACCTCTGCCCGGAGTGAAGCAATCTCTTCGGGTTTACCACCATGAGTTTGTGCTGCAACTCTTAAAGCAGCCTGCAAGAAGGACCATGTCACATTCTACTCATCTGCAGTTCATAAACCATGTCCTAAGACGTAAAAATAAAGAATTAAATTAGCACGCTGATGTTCTGAGAAAGGAATTCAGCTACAAGGCATTAAAGCATGTCTAGATATACAAAATGAACAGAATTACCAACTGCATTAAGAATTAATAAGCCACACTATACAGTGTCATCGCTTAATTTCAAGGATCTCTGGCAACCATTTTCACAAATTAAAAGCATGCATCAACTTCTGTGCTTAGCCTAGATAGAGAAAGGCATTTCAAAACCAGATTCTCATTTTTAGGTGTAATCTAAAAGTTCATGCAAATTCCTACTTGATGTGTATATCAATAAGCCTCTCAGGGGCATGTAGTAATTACCAATTCACAAACAGGAGAAGTATAAAAATTCTCAGAAATAAACATTAATAGACTTGGTAAAAACACATTTATAGTGTTAAGTAATTCTTTGAGCATAATGAGACTGATAGAGGCATGAAGAGTAGTCCGAGGTAAATAAATGGTGGCATTTCTAGAAGTACAAAGTACAAACCTCCCTTTCCTGCAGAGCTGCCACCTTTCTGAAGAGAAGACAGATCACATGTAAGAAAAAGACAAAAATAAATTACAATATAACATTAAATACATGTAAGCCGGGAAGCTCGCCTGCTTAAAAGACGTTCTTCTAGAGTTACACCTTCTCCAAGATTAGCAATCTATAGAGAGGGACATGTTATGAATCAATTAAACATATACATATGTTGCTTGCTAGAGCTGTATAAAGTTCAATCACTAATAACATGTCTTAGAACAATTGAAAAAAAAAATCACCTGTTTCTCAAGCTGTCGAGCTCTTTCTTCAGCTTCCTCACACCTATCCTCTGCAAGTTGAAGCTGTGGAGACAAATATCATGAAGGAGCAAAAAATAATACTTTATGACAATACTTATTAACATCTCCACAAAGCCAAAATGCTTTTTCCTACACTCTAATTACATTAGAGTTATCTGAGGAGTTGCTTCTGCACCAGCAAAGTACAAATGCCAGTACTCAGATTATGTCAAGATTTGACATTAGCTGTTGCAGCAACTTAAGAAATTAGAAGCTAGGACATTCACTCATAGGTTGAAGATGGTGGAGAACTGAATTGACGTGCATGAGTACAATATGAATTTTCATAAAAGATTTATAATTAAATTGTATTAAATTCATCGATAAAACAAATTACTATATGATAAAGAAGTGAAAAAGTTCACTAGGATCACCTTTTCAAGTAAACTTTCATTTTCATCCTGTAGCATATCAAGCTGCCATGAAATTCAACCACATTAGTGGAAGATAAAAAAAAACATAAAAATTTTTCCTACAAAATCCCAATACTTTGATCTCATGGACTGAAATTTAAAGTGTACATAGTCACAAATAACATACAATTTTTTTTTTTTGAAAAAAAATGGGCAGGAATAAGAAAACATTATCTATAAACCAGCTTCAAAATTTTGCTTGATGAAAATGTAATAAATGTATAATAGAGGCAAATAAGTATTTAGCTTAAACAATGACCAGTACCTACCTCATCTTGTAAAGCAGAAGCAGACTGCTGAGTTCCCCTTTCTTTTAAGATGCTCTTACTCCCAATATCTGCTGACAATCTGCTTAAAATGATAGGTTCAGGACACTCTAGATTAAGGAACGCAAGAACCTAGAGAAGTGCAAGCAATTTAAAACATCCCAGGAGCTTGAGGCGTTAACATTATTAATGAGAAACAGGGATGATGGCTAACGGGCTTAAATGCTTCCAGTAAAAGGTACCGCACATTCTTGAATGCTGGAAAAGCAGATGCAAAGCCTTCTTAACTAAAGCCAATGAGGCATAAACACTTCACTTACTCATGCATGTTATCTTGTAACTAAATTCTATATAAATGTGCTTAATTTTGTTTAAAATGCTGACAGTCATTTGCAAAATGCATTGTGTGAATCAAGGAAGTTGTTCCATATAATGGCAGATTACTTCAATCTCTTTGAAATATATCTGAAACTTCAAAAGCCAAGTTAAGATGTAGAATTTACATGATATATTTAAAACTAATATGGCTACATGAATTTTGAAAATCTTGACTTCTACCTCTCCCCCAGCCCCAACACACATATGCACAAAAAGAAAGGAAGAAAAAGGTTGGTGTATACAATGACGATAACTTCATTCTTCAAACAGAAATTTCATCAGTGTAAAGCTATGAAATACTACCTTTTCTCCCTCTGACTATCAGTTGAAGCATCTGTTGTACTAACAGGTGGCTTCACTGACATAGGCAACGTAGAAGGTACCACAGTAACCGTCTTGACTCCTAAATGTTGGCGGCCTGCTGCTTGGGAACCAGCAGATAAAGGTTGTTCTATACTGGTTAATGGTGATGAACGGCCAGCGGTTGATGATTGTGTGGAGTAAGGCTTCTCTAGAGAACTCTGCATAGATGGTCGTCCAGCTGAAGTGGAATAAGGTGACAATATCGTTTGATCCACAGAGTTTAAAAAATTAGATGGTCGAGCGTTTGAGGAAGCAGATAATGGTTTCTCCATGGAGTTAAGAGATAGAGAGGGTCGAGTGCCAGGTGTGGAACGTGTAGATGGTGTTTGCTCCTGATTGGTATGAACTGACTAAAAAAGAGTGCGACGTTGCAAGTAAGCATTATGTTCATGGCCAAAAAAAAAGTTTAGACAGCTGAGCATATTCAGTTTACCAAGGGAGAAGATGATGGCCTTGCTCTTCCACTAGCAATTCCAATGCTTGTTGTGCCACTTGATGAACTATTATTATTTGCATGGTCATCATTGTCCTCATCACTTGGTTGTTGTGCTACCTGTTGCACTGGCCTTTGAGCCATGGTTTTTGCCTGTGTTTCAGAATGTAAGTCCTTATAAGAATGCATTTCTCTGTACCATAAAATTCCAGCATTCAAAACTGTAAAATCTTTTCCTTAAATCACACCATAACTTGTCTGCTCCGCTCATGGTTGTTCCCCCATATTAGCATGACAAGTGAATATAAGCTAAAAAAATTCCTAATAGGTAATCAGATAATTACCATAGAAGGGCGTGACTGCATTGCCCTACCACGAGCAAGCCCAATGATTGGTTTGCCACTAACTAAAACACCACCCTCGTCATCATCATTGTCAGATGGTTGTTGTGTAGTAACTTGTGGCAGGCGCTTCTGAGTTAGGTTTTTGGTCTGCATCATTATTCAGTATAAGTCCTCCGAGAATATATTTGTTAGTAGCATCAAGCTTTTGCATGTGATGCGTAAACAAACTTACAACTAGACATTTGTGAATCATTGTTATCAACAAATTGCCAACTTAATACTACGCTTTCTTCAATAAATTCAATATAAAATCCAATCTTATAAGCAAATATATATTCCAAGCACAAAATTTGTACTGATAGGCAAATACGATAAGTCATACAGATAAGTAATTTTGAACATAGGATCATATTTGTTCACCTAATAACTTATCAAATTAGTAATAATCTCTTTCTAACAATCACATCATGTCAAAATTCCAGACTCCTCAAAACTAAATCATTAAACTGATCTGTAGTCCTTAAGCATGTTTGAATGTCACAACACGATTCAGCTTATGACTTATCTTGTAGCAATCTCACATCCCACTTTGTACCTTGTTGACATAATGTTACCTTTAACAGAGATAGCACAAGCCATGCTTATAAAAGAACACAGGTAGCGTTTCAAAAAAAATAAAAGAACACAGGTACTTCTTAGATCTAAAAGCTAAAATGACAAAAAGATAAACTCATACAAATAACAACTTAAGGAACATTAGGCAAGATCTATTGGCTGTGCATAGAATTAAAAAAGCCATTAGCTCAAAAAAAAATTAACTTGTCCAAACCGCATTTTTTTCTTCCTCTGATGCTTACTTGACAAAAACAGGCCTAACCTAAACAAAACTCTTATTATTCAATAATAAATATTACCATAGGAGAGCGTGTCTGCATTGACCTTCCACCAAGCCCTATGCTTGCCGTACCTTTCACTAAAAGGTCATCCTCATCATCGTCCTCGTCAGCTGGTTGTTGTGTCATTACCTGTGGTGCTCGCCTTTGACCTATGTTTATCTTCTGGATATTTTACAAGATAAGTCCAGGTAAGAACATATTTAGCCATTATGTCACACTAGGTAGCATGCAAATATTTAGAGCAATGTAAGAGTGTTTGAAATACATAAAGATACATAAAATAGTGTTAATAGGACAAGGGGGGAAAAAAGAAAAACTTTTAAAGTGATTATAACTTTTCTCATGTAATGTGTTGAACTACAAAAAGTCCAGCTTATAATTACCGCAGGAGTGCGTGACTGTATTGCCCTTCCACCTGCAAGACCAATGCTTGCTGTGCCACTGACTAAAAGACCATCCTCATCATTTTCCTCATCGGCTGGTTGTTGTGCCATTGCTAGTGGTGCTCGCCTTTGAGGTAAGTTTTTCTGCATGATTTCACAATGTAAGCCCAGGTAAGGACCTATTTACTTGCAATGTCAAACTCTAACATATGCAATCCATGAAAAAACGTTTAGAGCTCAGAACAGCATAATAGTTTTCAATATACATATTAATTTACAATAATAATAATAATATTAATTGAACTCACTCTTTTTATATGACTCTCATTTAACAAAGAAAGCTCTACCTAAACCAAATTACAGTTAATTCCATAGATTACCATCGGAGAACGTGAATGGCTTCCCCTTCCACCAGCAAGCCCTATGCTTGCCATGCCACTCACCACAACATCATCCTCATCATTGTCCTCATCAGCAGGTGGTTGCGGTGTCCTTACCTGCGGCACTCGCCTTTGAGCGATGTTTTTGTTCTGCATTTTACAAGTTAAAGCGTTAAAACCCGGTAAGAAATAGCCACATATCTATTTCCAATTTCTGAATTTCAAGCTCTGGCATTAACAAATAATGTTGACAATTTTTATTAAAGAAAAGTATCTATGCCAAAAACACTAACAGACAATGGGGTAAGTTAAATAAGGCCTAAAAAGATATTAAAGTACATTTACCATGGGAGAGCGAGAACGAGTTGCTCTTCCACCGGCGAGTCCAATGCCACCCGTCCCACTAATTTCAAGCTGGTCTTCTTCATCATCATCCTCATACTGATTTGCCATAACGGCCGCAAGCCTTTGAGCGGCCGCTTTTGTTTGCGCTTTCTTCACGTTCCCTATGCCTCCGTAGTTTGATCCAGAGCGCGCGTGACGGTTCAGCGGTGATGCTGATGTCATCGGTGATGACGGCGTCGACGGCGTCGACGGCGTCTCCGGCCTCGACGGGCTCCGTTGTCTAAACTTCCTCCTGTCCATATTGACTGCAATAAACTCTTACAATTAAACCAATGAAAATAAAACCCAGAGAAACAAAATTTTGAGTTAAGCTGAAGAACTTACCAGGGTGATCAAAGTAAAGTATCTATTTTCAGTAAAAGGCAAGAGAGACAGAGTATTTTCCTGTGAGAGAAAATGGAAAAGAATGGGAAATGCTGATTGGTTTCCAGGAAAACGAGGGAAAATCGGAGTTGTTTACGCGTACATATTTGAAGTGAAAAGATGGTAAACGAAAGGATCCGATGGTTAAGGCAAAAAAGGAGGGACGGAGAAATGAGAACTCAAACAAAAGAGGGGGAGGTATTAACGGTCGTTTTTTTTTTTTTTCTGAATTGAAAGATGGGTTAGACACACTTAACTAGCTAGACATAATAAGAGTCCGTTTGGAACTTTCTATAGAAAGTAAAACTGGATTGCTAAATATCGTCTCATTTTTGCTATTTACCGCCTCATTTTTTACGCTTTTACCCTTTGCTTCATTTTCTAATTTTGAAACTATCACGAACGTAGAATAGCGTTAACGTGCCGTATTTTGATGACGATTTCAGAAAAATGCAATTTTTGACGAAATTTAGGACTGATGACCTGTGCCGCCCCAAGAGGGCGGCTTACCATGGCTCAAGCCGCCCCACTGGGGAGGCTCAACCACAGCGGAGCCGCCCCAAGTGGCTATTTTTTTTTCAAAAAAAAAATAATTATTATTTCAAAAAAAAATTTGGTCTAGCCGCCCCATGAGGGCAGCCTGCCCATGGTGAAGCCGCCCCAGTGGGGAGGCTCCGCCGTGGTTGAGCCTCCCTAGTGGGGAGGCTCCGCCGTGGTTGAGCCTCCCTAGTGGGGAGGCTCCGCCGTGGCTGAGCTGTCCTAGTGGGGAGACTCAGTGTAAAAGTGTAAAAAGTGCAAAGGGTAAAGGGCAAAAGTGTAAAAAATGGGCGGTATTTAGCAAATTTAGGACAAGAAAATTTTTTCTTAAGAAAGTACTTTAGCACGTTTGTTTAACCAATAAAGTTTAAATTAAATTCCTAAGAAAGTAAAGTTAAATTTATTAAAATATCCTTTGAAGAATATTTTAAATTTAAAAATAATATCCTTTTAAGTAATTTTATTTTAAGATCACTTTCATTAGAAAATGAGAAAGTGCTTTAACACCTCCCTGGTGTTAAAATACTTTGTCACTTTGAAGAGAAAGTATTTGGGTCAGTTAAACTTTCTTACCCTAAACTTTCTCTAAAAAAAATAACCAAACATGCTAAAGTTATTTCCTACTTTATACTTTCTATAGAAAATGATTAAATTACATCAAAACAGACGGTTTCTAAATCTAAAATGGTTACTTTTTCTGATCCTTGACAAAAAAAAAAGTTACTTACTTCTTCTCTGACATTTTAAAATGGGACTAAATTTTCATTCCAACTTAATCAACTTACCATAATACCCTTATCTTTTCCTTCCAAAAATAGGATACCAAAAGACAAAAGTCAATCTCTCTCACTCTCTGTTGCTTTTTTTCTCACCGTACTCTCTATGTACTAAAATTGAGAGATTGTCTTGCTTTCATCTTCAACAACTTTTGCAGAAATTCAGTGGTATGACAGGTATGTCTATCAATTTTCATAAATCTGAACTTTACTTTAATCAGGGTGGTAGTTCAGATTTGAAAACCCACATTTCAGCTTCCTTGGGAATTAGACAAGTGGATTATCCAGGAAGATACTTAGGGATTAATTTTGGACATATTCGAAATAGGAAGATTTTCTTTCAGCAGATTGTGGATAAAATGAATATTAAACTATCTGCATGGAAGGGGAAACTCTTAGGATAAGGAGGACGGCTCACTTTAGCAAAGTCTTCTTTATCAAGTTTAGCTATTTATCAAATGTCCTCTTTTAAAGCTCCAGTTAGTATACATGAAAAGATTGATAAAACTGTGAGAGATTTTTGGTGGGGTCATGATCAACATGAAAAGAAGATTCATTTAAGAAGTTGGAATCATCTTTGCCTCCCTAAAGAAAAAGGTGGATTAGGTTTTAGATCAAGTGAGGATATGAATACGGCTTTGTTAGCCAAACAAGCATGGCGACTGATAAATAATCCTCATCTTTTGTTCTCTCGGGTCCTTCTGCAAAAACATTGTACCAAAGACAAAATTTTAGATGTTTTTGTAAAACCAGATGATTGTTGGTCCTGGAAAAGTATTTTACATGGTAGAGAATTGCTGAAACAAGGGTTAACTTGGCAAGTGGGACATGGATCAAGTCTTTTGATTCAAGGAAATCAAATTTGGAATCCTGCATTTCAGAATGGACCAACTATCAATTCTCCAAATTTTGATCCGCAGATAATTTCAATCACTGACATTATTGATTGGGGACAAAGGAGATGGAATGTTGCTCAAATGCAAGAACTGGGGATTACACTTACTTCAGAGGAGTTAGGTCACTTTTCTTTTCATAACTTACAAGATAGACCGGTCTGGAAGTTTCATACAACTGGTAATTACACTACCAGTTCAGGATACAAATTCCAAGAACAAAATAGGATTATCAACAATCCTATTCAAAGGAATAACAACTGGTCTAAAGTGATCCAATTGCAAAAGAACTAGTTCGAAGAGGTATTCCTATTTCTCCTTTATGTGATCATTGCTCTTTGGAACAAGAAGAAAGTTTGGAACATCTTTTCCTTACCTGTGACTCTGTAAGACCCATTTGGTTTGCTAGTTCCTTCGGTATTAGAATGGATGGTTTCCAGATTACTTCTCTTGCTCATTGGATTGGTATGCTTATGGATGCCAATAAGAGTAACTCTGAAGAAGCTTTATTGTTTTCATGGGAATTTGCAAGTATTTTATGGGCTATTTGGTGTCAAAGAAATGCTTATATATTTCGAGGAGTACAGAAGGAACCTATGACTGCTGTTATACATGCTAAGTCTTTGAGAGAAAAATGGCAAGAAGCATTCTCTAGGGATGTTACTCTAAATACAAGAACTGTTATTCTGAGAGGATCACAAAGACAAGTTTCTTTTAGCTCAGAGCAGAATTTTGATTACTCTCTGTTTATGAATTTACATAAAAATCCAGGGAGCCAATTTTTTGGAGCTGCTGCTATGATTTGCTTTGGACAGAATGAAGTTCAAATGCTGATATGTAGATCATATAGAACAGAAACTAGAAGAACAGCTTTTCTCCTGCTTTTGAGAGAATCTTTTTTGGGACTGACACAAATTGGAGCCACTGGTACAACTTTCTGGTCTACTAACAAGAAGTTTCATTCCGCATTAAGATTGCATCAGATTCCTTGGAATTTTCATACTATCTTGCAAGACATAATAACTTTCTTCTTGCAGATTCCACTTGAGGTGCTTCCTTTACAACATCCACTGCATAGAGGAGTCAGCAAGTTAGCAGAACAGGCAGCATTAAGGGAAACCAGACTGACATGGCCTTAAACTACTTTAGTTTCTGTTTTATGTGCTTTCTAATGGTTTTTTGTAATTTCTTGACTTTCTATCAAAAAAAAAATTGAGAGATTGTTTTTAGTTTTCTCAATTCTCATTTTTTCTTACTTTTCTTGAAACTAAAAATTATGGAGGTGTAATTTGCTCTTATACTGTTAAGATAATTCCTTCACCCAACCCAATATTTTATTTCATTTTCTTATTCAACTTATTTTTTGATGTTATATTATTTTTTAGAAAGTTAGAGATGATGAGCAAATTCTTCTTGCCTTTTATTAACTTGAGCAATTTATTCAATGTGTAGCTTTTCTATATAAAATTGCTAGATCTTTTTTCATCAAAATTTTTTTATATCCAAATGCTTTATATGAATTGAATAGTTTAAAACATATATGGGTTTCTAGTTGTATGGAATAATGGAAGTAATATTATAAATCAATGATATTTGTTTAAATTAATTTTAATTAATTTTTAATTTTTATTAGTTTCTTTTAGTTTCGTTTGAATTTATATTAATTGTATTGATTTATTGTTTGATTGTATAGTAGTAATTTTTTTCTTTGTTTTAAAATGATAGTTTGCTATCAAAATTCAAATGGATGTTGGAATGTCAAACATGACAAAAGGGAAAGGTCTAGACTTAAATGAATTTACCGAAAATGAAGATTTTGAATTGGATGGACTTCCAAATGAAATTGAAGGCATAACATCATCACATTGTGAAGCTTTGGATTTTATGCGAGTGAAAGGAAATACAAATTTTATGGAAAGTCCCATTGAGTTAGATTTTGAACTTTTTGTTGGTCAATGTTTTCTTAGTGAAGAGGAGGCATTTGTTTTCTATAAAAATTTATGTAAGAAGACATGGTTTTTCTATAACGAAAGGTAGAGTTCATAAGAAAGATGGTGAAGTGAAGAAAAAAGATTTCTTTTGTCATCGTTATGGTAATCCGCCTATGAAGGTTGTAGATCCATCAAAGAAGCAAAGGGATAGAAAGTCTTTAAAATGTCAATGCAATGCCCATTTACATATTTCTTTGAAGACATCCTTTGACATATTTCTAAAAGAGTGGCAAGTCACTAACTTTGTCAAAGATCATAGTCACCCACTATTGTCTCCTTCACAAACTCGATTTCTCCCGACTTATCGGACTATTGATAAAGATGATCAAAAGCGGATTCTCTTGTTAAAAGAAGGGGGTCTTTCAATTAGAGAAATTGAACGGGTTATAGAACTTGAGAAAAGTGTCGAGCATGGGCATCTACCATTTCTTAGAAAAAATATTAGCAATCTTTTTGGCAAAATTTATCGGCAACATAAGGAGGATGATGCGATGGAACTAATGAAGCATTGTAAAGTTGCAAGTGAAAGAGATCCAAAGTTCCAATATGCTTTTACGGTGGATGAAGATAGGAAGTTGGAGCATAATTTTTTGTGTCCTATCCCTTGCTTTGATTGGTATCAAGAATATGGAGATGTGGTGGTTTTTGATACTACATACAAGGTTAATGCCTATGAAATGCCATTTGGTATTTTTGTGGCTATTAATAATCATGGAAAGGCCATTTTATTTGGGTGTGCACTTCTACGAAATGAGACAACAAATGCTTTTTGGTGGTTGATGAAGGTATATATTTACTATTAATTTATACTTTAAAAAAAAACTTTAAATATAATTGTTTATTATTTTCTTTATTTATGATAATCAAAATTCTAATTTTTTTTATTCCAACATAGACTTTTGTATCTCTAATGAAGAAGCCACTAAAAACAATTTTGACTGATCAAGACCCATGGATGACGGAAGCAATTGCAAAGGAGTTGTCATTTACGAAACATAGTTTTTGCATATGGCATATGATATAACGTCCAAATTTAGTGGGTGGTTTACTTCCATTCTTCGTAAGAAATATAAAGACTTTTGTGCCAATTTCTACAAGTTATATAGATTAGATTCAATTCAAGAGTTTGAATCTCAATGGCTTCAAACTATTCACAAGTATAACTTGCAAGGCAACAAGCATGTCAATGGTTTATATGAAATCAAACACTTTTGGGTGCCGGCTTATCTTCGTGATCACTCTTTTGGTGGAATGACAACAACCGAAAGGTCTGAAAGTATAAATGCATACATTAAGCGTTTTATTGCCTCCCACACAAGTTTGAAGGATTTTGTTAAACAAGTAAGTAGTTATCTTTTATTATTAATTATTATCATTATTATTTTTAGTTTTTTTTTTTTTTTGCAAAGTGTATACACTACTAGAAAACAGATCTTCTGCTACGGACAATTTTAGCTACGAACAAATCCGTAGCTGATAATCACTGACAGCTACGGACTTTGCTACAGACAAGCGACCAAAACAAAGATAAAAAAATTTGGCCCAATTTCTTCAATTGCTACACAAAATAGCTACGATAGTTGCTACGGAAACACAACCGATCTTCATGTCTATAGCAAATGTCCTAGCAATATAATTCGCGGGCAACTTTATTTTGGTGGGATTAAAATTTTTTTTATTGGAAAATTGGCGGGATTCAAAGTGCTACAAAGTTGCTACAAACTTGGCTATTGATTATACTATGAACTACATCGGCTACGGACTTTGCTACGGCATAACTACGAACTTCTTAACAGATAAAATTAATAAAGGGTGAGAGAGTTAAGGGAAGCAAAATTAAAATAAGAAATTATTTTAAGTAAAAAAGGTGAAAATTGTTTGCTACGGGTTGTCCGTAGCTAAGTACAATTTAGTGTCCGTAGCTAAGACTTGAACCCTAAAAACTCCTAGAGAATGTTATTTTTCTCCTACTATTTCTTTACTCCGCAGTTTTTTTTTCTCTCAACAGAGTGTCACTTCCAAGCCCTATCTTCTCTCTTCGCAAAATCCCCAAAATCCTACTTTGGTTCTTGGTTTGATTCGCTCTCCCCAAAATCCCCCTCTTCTTGTTTCCAAATTTTCCTCGTCGCCTTCTTCATCTCCTAGCCACATTGACCCGAGAAATTGAAGAAGAAGAAAAGAAGAAAGGAAGCCCAGAAGCAGCAACGAGGAATCAAAGAATCAAAGTAGACCTGGCAATTCGTGTTTCGTGTCGTGTTTACATAGGGTATAAACACATATTAGGTCTGATACGAACACGACACGATTAATAATCGTGTCACGAAATCCAAACACGAACACGAGACCTGTTTATAAACGTGTACACGGGACACGACACGACATGACACGATTAAGCCGTGTAATAGGTCTTGACACGACACGACACGTTTGACACGATACAATCTTTCAAATCTTTCAATTAACTAAATTATATATATAATTATATATATATATATTATATATATATAATTAAAGATAATTTAATATATTTTTTATAATAATTATTTGGGTATATTAGAAATTCAAAATATAAGTTATTTAAGGTTTTAATTAGGCGTGTCTAACGTGTCATGTAACGGGTTTTTCGTGTCATCGTGTTAACCCGTTAATTAAAGTGTGTCACTCGTGTTTTAAACGTGTTAATCGTGTCTTGACACGATTACGACACGAAACACGATAATCTTAATCGTGTCCGACACGATTCAGACACGAGACACGATAAGCCAAACACGAACACGGCTAAACGTATCTCGTGTCGACCCGTGTCGTGTCGTGTCAGTTCACGAATTGCCAGGTCTTAATCAAAGGCTCTACTCAAGGTTTAGCGCCTCCCATTCTCTTTGTTTTTACTTCTTGTTCGAAAATTTCTTTGATTTTTGTTGTAAAGTAGATTTTGTTTAGCTTTCGGTGCCATTACTAATTATCTGTTTTGTTTAATTGACTCAATTTTTTCAATTTTTTTCCAGTAATGAAGCAGAACCTCTGATTGTAATTTGAAGCGCAAAAAATTTCAAGTAAAGTCACTTCTTTTCCTTGTTAAAAATTCATGTACTATTTTATTCTTCCTTTGCTTCTTACCCTTCTTGCTGCTATTCTCAACTCCATTCTCCTAAGTCAGGAGAAAATTTTCCTTTTAGTTTAGGTTTTTTAGGTCGTTGTTGTTTGAATGTCTTATGGAGAGAAATCTGTACAAAATGAAGTTGATAATGAGTCGTTTGAGTAGATTTTCAATGGTGTATATAATCCTTGTGTTGAGTGATGTGTTTGGTATCTTCTTTTCCTTTCAATTGGAAATGCAGATACTCATTTGGGGTCTTGTTAGTATGCTTTCAAACCAGTCCATTAGTAACTTTATGCTTTTGTCAACCTGGATAAAGAGATGAAGGAATCTGAGACCTGTTATTAATTTCCCATTCATCCCTCTCATTCTTAATTTCCCAATCAAAAATGGCCCATCTCTTTTTTTTTCTTTCACAATTTTCCTGAAATTTTAGGCTAATTTCAGGCGGGCAACTAATCAAAACCTGGCTCTGTTGGATTTATATTTTTAGTAAATTTGAAACTTAAAAGATACATCATTGGATATCTAAGCTTCTACATGTTATAATTTCTACTTCTTTTTCACATATTTGATATTATACAGTGAAAAAGGAATGGTAAATATTTGATACTAACAACAATAGCAGCAGCTTGCTTCTATGCTGTTAAAACTTGCCGCATGAAATTTCAACTTTGATAACATTGTTTGTCATGGGTTGTAGATATGCTTTCTTCCAAACGTTCTATTTTATAGTTTAATCTATTTGTGTCTTTGCACCAGAAACCATTTCTTGCTTGAAATTGTGGTTTCACTCTCACCATCTAATAGAATCATGTCAAAGTTTATTGTATGTGGTCCCTTGGCACTTTTAAGAAACTAAGATGTTGATTTTGATGATGTTAAATGCAATTATTGGCAACAAATGGACCCCACGGTCCACTTTGTTCTATCTTAGTACATAACTTGATTTGGGGATGACCATATAGGAACTATAGCATATACTAGGCTTTTTAGTGGAATATATATATATATAGAGTAAAAAGCAAGATATTTTATTGTTGTTTTTAGCTTTCTCGTATCTAGTATGTGCTTTAATTGGATTTCACATTCTTCAGAGCAATCATTATTAGCTTTCAACACTGATATGTTTCATTTTTTCAACTTTGATATTTTAGAATTCATAAAACTTCATGACTGGAGTCATTATTCTTTAGAAGAAAAATAATGTAAATTGTTAAAAGTTTAAGTATGTTTTGCTCTACAGACTTTGTGGTAGAAATCCATTGAATTGGGATAGAAGCTTTGGCATTGTTGTTTGTTGGGGCTGCAAAGAGGCAACAGAACTTTTGATTTGCAGCAAAAAAATATATTTTAAGCTCACGAAAGTGCAATGGTAATTTTCTATAACTTATTGAAGTTTATGGTTATATATGTTTATCTTAGATATGGTTTTCTCTTATTGTTTCATTTAATTGATTAAATAGAAGGTCTGATTATACATGGTTTAATTTATTCTAGATTTTGAACATGTCGAGCCATCGTTCATGGATGTATGATCGGCTAGATAACAATGGATTTCTTAGAAATGATTTTATGAGGGGGGTTGAACAGTTTGTAGATTTTGCATTCACCCAAATAAACTTTGTTTTTTGAGAACAAAATAAGGTGTCCATGCTTTAAGTGTGATAATAAAGACATTCAAGTAGAGATACTGTCTTATACCACCTTTACTCTAGGGGTTTCACTAGTGGTTATCATATTTGGTTTGCCCATGGAGAATTTTTTAATCATGGCAATCATCAGAGGGGAGAATCATCACAAAGTAGGGATGATAGCTTAAATGAATACCAAAGGATGGTCATGGATTCTGGTCTTTATGAGTTTAGGGGGAATGAAAATGAACCGAATAATGAAAATGTGTTTGAGGAAATGCCGAATCCTAGTGCAGCAAGATTCTTTTCCTTGTTGAAGGATGCCGATGAAGAAGTATGGGAAGGTTGTACTACGCACTCCAAACTATCTGCTGTTTCTCAACTTTTAAATTGTAAGTCAGAGTCTAACATGAGTAATGTGACTCTTGATCGCCTCCTATCAATAATTAAAGACTTGTTGCCCGGTGGTGACAAATTACCTCCTAGTTTTTATAGGACAAAAAAGATGATGTCGAATTTAGGACTTGGCTACCAAAAAATCCATGCATGTGTTAACAATTGTATGCTATTTTATAAGGAGAGTGAGTCATTGCTAGAATGTTCAGTTTGTGGTCATCCTCGATATAAATCAATGAAAATGGTAGGAAGAAAGCAGAAGGGTATACCTTATAAGGTTCTGCGGTACTTACTGCTTACTCCTAGGCTTCGAAGGCTTTATATGTCAACAAAAATAGCTGAACACATGACTTGGCATGCATTTAATCGTAGTCCTAATGGGGAACTTAGACATCCAGTAGATAGTGAGGCGTGGAAACACTTTGATCGCACTTACCCCTGGTTTGCCCAAGAAGTAAGAAATGTTAGACTTGGGTTATGTACTGATGGGTTCAGTCCATTTGGACCAAATGCGAAACCTTACTCTTGTTGGCCTGTCATAATTACTGTGTATAATTTGCCTCCATGGATGTGCATGAAACAGCCTTATATGTCTTTGAACATGATCATCCCTGGCCCTAAGAATCCTGGGAAGCATATAGATGTGTTTTTAAGGCCTTTGATAGATGAGTTGAGCCAATTATGGAATGTTGGAGTTGAAACTCATGATGCATTTAGAAAACAGAATTTTAAATTACATGCTGCACTTTTATGGACAATTAATGACTTTCCTGCATATGGCATGCTCTCTGGCTGGAGTACCCATGGTCGATTATCTTGTCCATATTGTATGGAAAACAAAAAGCCTTTCAATTGAAGCATGGGAGGAAAACATCATTTTTGATTGTCATCGACAATTCTTGCCTCTAAACCATCCTTATAGAAAGCAAAAAGACAAGTTTAGCAAAAGGGTTGAGAATGATGAGCCCTTAGAGAGGTTGCCTGGGGAAGTAATTTTCCATAGGGTTAATGCACTCCCTGACTTTGTATTTGGTACAAAATCTGGGAAACAAACTTTTGAGGGTTTTGGAGTCACACATAATTGGGTGAAGAAGAGCATTTTTTGGGAGTTGGATTATTGGCATACAAACCTTGTTCGCCATAATTTAGATGTGATGCATGTGGAGAAGAATGTGTTTGATAATGTCTTCAATACGGTGATGGATGTTAAAGGTAAGACAAAAGATAATGTTAAAGCTAGAATGGATTTGCCGTTGTACTGCAAGCGGCCTGATTTGGAGTTGCAAACACGTGATGGGAAAGTTTATAAACCTATTGCAAGTTATACTCTGAGTTCGGATCAGAAAAAGCTTGTTTATGAATGGGTCCAGCAAATCAGGTTTCCTGATGGCTATGCTTCAAACATAGGCCATTGTGTTAATGTGGAGAAAAGACAGATTTCTAGCCTTAAGAGTCATGATTGCCACGTTTTCATGCAACGTTTGCTACAATTGCCTTTTGTGATTTTTTGCCTAGGCTAATATGGGATGCCCTAACTGAGCTTAGTCACTTTTTTAGAGATCTTTGCTCTACTGAACTAAAAGTTAAGGATTTGGAGATTTTAGCAAAAAAATAGTGTTGAAATACTTTGCAAATTGGAGGAGATTTCCCACCATCTTTCTTTGATTCAATGGAACATTTAATCATTCATTTAGCTTATGAGGCTAAAATTTGTGGACCTGTTCATTATCGGTGGATGTACCCCTTTGAAAGGTAATACAATGTGTCATTTGGTCATTTGAATATTTTTTCATGGCATCTAAATTCATTTTATTGATTGATGTATGTCTGTAAGGTTTTTGCATCACTTAAAAAAGAAGGTGCGGAATCGAAATTATGTTGAAGGCTCGATATGTGAAGCATATCTGATCGAAGAGATTTCAACATTTTGCTCACATTATTTTGATATCAATGTTCAAACACGCCTTAATCGTGCTCCACGGAATGATGATGGAGGAGATATGGATCCAAAGGGTCGTTTGTCAATTTTTACCCATCCTGGCCGACCATTAGAAACGAAGGGTTCTCGTCGATATCTAAATGACGATGAGTACAAATCGGCTGAAACCTATGTATTGATGAATTGTGAGGAGATTGCACCATTTATTGAGTAAGTAATGGTATCTAAGGGTAACTTAGTATTTTGCAATGTTTCAAACAACTTATTTACTAACTTTATATGAGTAATGTTAGGCAATTTGATTCTGAGGTGAGAAGAGAAACACCGACCATAAGTGATCGTGAGCTTGAGAAATATCGTGAGAACAACTTTTCTACATGGTTGAAACAAGTTGTAAGTTATTTATTCCAAAACGAAGAATTGGATAATATATATTAGGGTTATATATTGCCTAATTATAGTCTAATGGTTATATATTTTTTTGTAGGTTAATAGCAATGATGTTGATAGTCGTATATATGAGCTAGCTAGAGGCCCATCACACATTGCTACATTCTACAAAGGATTTTTTGGTTAATGGATTTAAGTTCCATACAGAGCTTTATGGACAACATAAAAAGACTATGAATAGTGGAGTTTGGATAAAGGGAAGTTGTTATAATGACAATGAGCGTGACTTTTATGGTGTTTTGGTTGACATTATTGAGTTGGAGTACCTTGGTGATGGAAATAAGACAGTGCTTTTTAAGTGTCGTTGGTTTGATATAGTTAGAGGTGTTGTAGTGCACCCTCGTCATGGTTTGGTCAAAGTTAATCACAAGTCACGCCTTGCAAGTAATGAACCATTTGTGTTAGCTGCACAAGCGTTACAAGTATGCTACAGTCCTTACCCATCAAATAAAGGGCCTCGGCAAGATTGGTGGGTTGTGTTCAAAGTTAAAGCTAGGAGTAGATATGATTGGGTGTCTAATCATGAAGTGGATGATGTTTTCGAACCTGAATCAATTTATCAAGAAGATCTGTTTGCGCCAAGCACTATCCATCCTTCAAAGGAAGTTGATCGTGAAGGAATTCTTATTTCCGGTTATATGGAAGAGGTGGGTGTTATTCAACAGCATGAAGAGGAA
>AWWV01007296.1:0-32215 GCA_001974805.1 Corchorus capsularis
TTTCAAATCAATTCCTTTTAAAAGTGTTGATTTCCTACTACTATTCATATACTTATACTTGGATATATAATAAACTATTCGTACTTCCAAAAACTATTATCGGATATATACTCCATTCATACTTGAAAAAACAAGTATCAAGCATATATACGTATGTTCAAGCCCATGATCAAGGTTCACTTTTAATAATTTTAAATTAACCTATTTGTCTATGCAAACTGTTTAATAATTTTTTAAATTAACCTATTTGTCTATGCAAGCTGTTTTAGATTAATTTATGAATGAGAGTTAAAGAAATAAAGTTTATTTTTAGCCAACACTTCACATGAGCAAATCAGAAACATCCCCAGAATTTTGTTTTTCATTATAAAAATAATGTCAAAATTGATTTCAAATTTCATACAAATTCAATGTCACCAAATAAAACTCCACCAAATCCTTAAACTCTTTTGTGCCATATATATACTCCCTCTGTCCCAAATTATCTGACTCTTTTGGGTCAAAGTATTTCTGACTTTGACTTTTAATTATAAAAAATTTATATAAAATTAAATTTTTAAAAGATATATTTTGATTAGGTTAAGTCTTAAGCTTTTCAAAACATATTTTTTGAAAACTTGATTGTATATATATTTTTTATAATTAAAGGTCAAAGGTAAAATTAGTTTGACCCAAAAGAGTCAGATAATTTGGGACAGAGGGAGTATATATATTCGAGTAATGGCTATTTATCATAGAAAATTTTTTTATATTCTTACCAACCATTTAAGAAAATTAAAATAGTAATCCATTAAAATATTAATTAATACTTATATAAAAAAATTAAAGAAGTAATTATTGGTCAAACGTTAGAATAAAGTTTTTAGGTTATTCAGATTTGGCCCTTAAGCTTTTGAATTTTTGTGTTGGATCCATGACTAAGAAACATAAAGGTGTCAAATCCAAGGAAGGAGAAAGGTTATAATAATTGTTTTTATTTTAAAAGCAAATTATCTATTTCTTTATTTACTTTTTATTTATTTATTATATATGTTTACATTAAAAAATGGTTCCAAATCTTCACAAATACTACTTGAGACTACTGCTTAATCATATTAAAGGGTCGAAATCTTTTGACGATCTATTAATTATTGATGGAATCCCGTGTTCAACATTCAAGGAAACTGTAATAAAAAGGGGATTGCTGGAATTTGATCAGAGCATATTCGCACTCGAGATTTGACATACCACTACAACTGACAAAAACAAGTATTTGTGGAACTTCCCAAATAGAGTGCAAATACCGAACTGATAAGAAAAGCAAGACTAATCATATGGGATGAAGCACCAATGGCAAAAAAGCTCGTTATAGAATCAATGGACAGGACATTGCAAGATATGATGAGCAACAAAGAACCATTTGGAAGCAGTAGATGACTCAAACAACAATTACCTCTACCGAATGGTTTGCCACCGCACAACTTGGTGTTGAAAAGAAAATTGTCCAGTTATACTTCTCAGGAATTTGGATCCATCCAGCGGTTTACGCAATGGAACAAGAATGGTCTGCAAAAACTTTGGTCATAACCTGATACAAGCTGAAATTGCAGTATGCCAATATGCTAGGTTTTTCTTCCAAGAATTCCGCTTTGATCACCTGTTAAAAATGAAGGATATCCATTCTAATTTAAAAGGAAACAATAGCCTATCTGTTTTTGTTTCACTATGACCATCAACAAAATACAAGGACAAACGATACCGAATGTTGGAGTATATTTGCCGCAAAATGTTCTCTCATGGACAACTATATATATGTAGCACTCTCTCGGAGAATTTCCATGTATTCAACAAAAGTTTTGGTAGAGTCAGAAGATACAAAGAAACAAAAGGGAACATATACAAAAAATGTTGTATATAAAGAAGTTCTACTTTCGTAAAAGTAATTTTTTGCTTTAAAAAAATACAGTTTCGTTATATTAAATAATAATTATTGTATTTTAAAACGTTCACTACTTCTAATGATTATAATTATTTAAACCTTTCTTTTAATTCAATATTTGTGATTTTTTATTTCTTATTATTTTCAAGTATTTCAAAAGAAATTTGGTTCGAACGTGCCACGTGCAATGCACGTGAAGGTAAAAACTAGTATATATAAGCATCGAGCTGTTGCTCAATTGATGAAACTACTCAAAACTATTTTTGAGTTATCTCAAAATATAACATTTGACATATCCAAATTGGAAACAAGCTTGCAATAAAGATATATACAACAAGGTTTGCTTAATTTTACCTAAAATGATTTGAATTTGGGCCACACAATTATAAGAGGTAGCCCTCTCGCACTCCAAAATACAAACTCAAAATCTAACCGCTACGGTACTATCCCCTTGGGAATTTCAACAAGTATTGTAAGTTTTCCTTAGACAGCCCCGAAATTGTAAAGGACTGATTTAAAGTTCAAAGAGTAAGTTGCCAGCTCTTCGGTGAGACTTATTACAGCCTACTAATTGTATATCACTTGGATACTCTCTATTGCACACAATAGGAGGTAGCCCTCTCTCTCATCCCAAAATACAAACTCAAAATCTAACCACTAGGGTATCTCCTTGGGAACTTCAACACTTATTGTTAGTTTTCCTTGTATTTGATTTTGGATTAAAATTTATCTTCACAACTTTTTTTTTTTTGGAAAAAAAAAAAAAAAAGGGTCACTCTGGCCTCTACTGCAATTTATCTTTATGTTGCCTCCAATATTCAGCTGCCCATGTCTCCACTTGCTAAAGCAGTGACTTGTTTACCCATTTCTTGAACAGGTTATTCCGTAGCTGTAAAGTTCTCGAAAATCTTTACAGCGGAAGCAGTGAGTTATCGCAGCCTACTACTATGAAACATCTCTTTAATGAGTGATGATTCTCTTTTCAAGCTGCAATCACAAAAAGCCCAGACCCCAGAGGAAGAAGCAAGAAAGTTAAGAAAAGAATGATGCATGAAGCTACAGAGAGTATAAGCTTTTCCAAGAAAGAAATCGAAAATTGAAAGAGATTAAAGGCTTGCTGATACGTTTAGTCTCTTATTGTAATTAGTACATTGCGAAGAGAATTTATTGATGGCTCTCAAGTTGTGTAGTAAATTATTATCTTTCTTCCTAGTTCAATGACTTCACGCCCTAATAAAGTACACTAGCTGGAGTCTTGAGAGTGCGTTATAAGACTAGGATGTATCAGTCTTATAATGCACCTAGTGTATTAAGTTAGAGAACTCATGAATTGATAAGGAATACAGAAATAAAAAACAAAATCACATAAAAGGAAAATTTTTAAAATTTGGAGAGGAACTCATTCAGATAGATTAAAATCAATCCAATAGTCAATATGTAAAGCATAGATCAACTTTCTACATACTTTCATAAACAATAATTAAAAGAAGAAAAAACAATATAAGTGGAAGCTCCATGTTACCTCAACAAGAGTGTCCATTCTCTCTTGCAGAAGCAAGAATTCTTGATTTGTCGTATTCAATGCCGTGACACAGCTGAAAAAGAAAGAAATAAACTTCCCATGAACATACATGAAATTAAAGCCTAAAATGTCAGATCAAAAAAGAGTAAGCATGGTCTTGTTCATTTTGCTGTGATTCTTAATCACTCTTCAATTATCAATAAAATCTATCTTTAAAAAAAAAAAAGTAAGCATGAGCTTGGTATTTGTGTCAAAAGAGAGTTTACTACAATTAATTACTAATTCTATATCACCAAAGAGAAGGATATAGAACTGTCTATAGATGATTAAGCTAACTACTATTATAGTTACTAATATAATAGCATTAGCAGCAGAGGAATTTGTATAAGATAAACGGCTTAGTTCTATATGCAAACGTAGGAATTTGTGTTCCTCCAATAATTAGAACAATCCCTCTTCCTATTGGAGAGCACAACATGATTTCGATCTTTATCCGATTTTAGCATATTAGAATAAAGGACAATTTCCATGTATTTATTTTTTTGTACCCCATCCGGTATCCAGGGCTTTGCCCCGACTAATCTGGATCCGCGTGGCGCACCTGATTATGGTGGTTGAGTTTACCAACGGGAGCTGCTGCATACGCAATTACTCTACAACAAATTGATTAACGTTATAAACCAAAAGTTCCTCACCGTTCTCTAGATGATCTGTTCTGGAAAGCTCGCCAAAGTTCATGACCAGCATTCGCCATACAACAACCTCTCCAATGCTGTAGGCAAAAAAAGTAAACAAGTCCTTTAGGCACGGGTGCACTCATCAATTGAAAAACAAAGAAACAATAGTAAAATTAAAAAAAGATTATTTGTTATTGAGATTGAAATTGAAAAGGCAAGCCAATTAGTTGGTCAAAATGGTGAAGACTTAGACTTCTGATGGGTGGCACATGGATTCAAAAAATATGTAGATAAAAGTCTAATGGATCTGTAATTCCCAAAGGGGTTGGCGGCTACATGTACGTCATCAATAGTTTTTTTCCAATGCTTGAGAGGTTAGAGAGGGATGGTAGTGGGCTGATTTTATGTAAAAATCTGAGTTGCCTAAATTGTCTTTACAACACTACTAGAAAACATGCTTTTAGCAATGACAAATGTCGTTGCGAAAAGTCATTTTTGAGTTGCTAAAGGTTTTTAGCAGTGACTTTTGGTGGTTGTATATGTTTCCGTTGTTTAATATCTAACGCAACGACTTAAGATCTAACACAACGAATTAAGTGTCCACTGTAAAAGTTTTTTCACAACGACGAAATGTCGTTGCCTTTATGTTTTAATGACGACTTGTCGCAACGTTTTACGACCGGGAGGCGAAACTACCGTTTGGATACTTACCTTAAGGTTCTTATGGGAGTCGCCACTAATCTTTTTTAACCTAGGTGTGATTAGCCACCTATCCAATTATTAAGTCTAATATTAACCTAATTAGGTAATACTAAACTTAATACAGTCTGCTTAACCAGAGTCTATGGTCCGGGAGTCGGGTACTCGTGGGGAAGGATTAGCACCCCCACGACGCCCGTCGAAACGACGGCACTGACTGGTCTAGAACTGACTTCGGGTTTCTATAGTTGGTTAATTCTCCTTTTAAGCCTTAATCTTTCATGCCTAACTTTATACTTAGCCTTAATTAGTTCTTCGTTTTATGCTAAATTGTTACCGGCGTTTTTTACTCAATTATCCGGATTAGACCGATTTACTATTGCCTTTATTTTGACTTAATTTAATTTAGATTAAGCCAATTCATTATTTCCTTCCCTTTATTGACTCAATTTTTATAAATCAAGCCCTTTTATTGTTTTGCTTAATCTCTTTTCTAGATTAAGCTCTTTATTGACTTCACTTAATTACCTTGAATTAAATTCTTTATTCTACTTAATTACCCTCAATTAAGTCTTTTATTGACCTCACTTAATTACCCTGAATTAAGTTCTTTGTTTTACTTAATTTCCTTTCCTGAAATTAAGCCTATGTTTTTTACTTAATTTCCTTGAAATTAAGCCAGTCTTTCCTTTACCTAATTTCCTTGAAACTAAGTCAGTTTTCTTTACTTAGTTTTCTTGAAACTAAGCCAGCCCTTCTTTACCTAATTTCCTTGAAACTAAGCCAGCCTTTCCTTACTAGTTTCCTTGAAATTAGCCAGTCTTTTCTTTACCTAGTTTCCTTGAAACTAAGCCAGTCTATCTTTACCTAGTTTTCTTGAAACTAAGCCAGCCTTTCCTTTACCTAATTTCCTTGAAACTAAGCCAGCCTTTCCTTTACTTAGTTTCCTTGAAATTAAGCCAGTCTTTTCTTTACCTAGTTTCCTTGAAACTAAGCCAGTCTATCTTTACCTAGTTTTCTTGAAACTAAGCCAGTCTTTCCTTTACCTAATTTCCTTGAAACTAAGCCAGCCTTTCCTTTACTTAGTTTCCTTGAAATTAAGCCAAGTCTTTTCTTTACCTAGTTTCCTTGAAAATAAGCCAGTCTATCTTTACCTAGTTTTCTTGAAACTAAGCCAGTCTTTCCTTTACCTAATTTCCTTGAAACTAAGCCAGTTTTCTTTACTTAGTTTCCTTGAAATTAAGCCAGTCTTTTCTTTATCTAGTTTCCTTGAAACTAAGCCAGTCTATCTTTACCTAGTTTTCTTGAAACTAAGCCAGTCTTTCCTTTACCTAATTTCCTTGAAACTAAGCCAGTCTTCTTTACTTAGTTTCCTTGAAATTAAGCCAGTCTTTCCTTTACCTAATTTCCATGAAATTAAACTAGTCTTTTCTTTACCTAATTTCCTTGAAACTAAGCCAGTCTTCTTTCAGTCTAATTTCAGTCTAGTTTCAGTCTAATTTCAGTCTTCTTTCAGTCTAATTTCAGTCTTCTTTCAGTCTAATTTCTTTTGCCTAATTTCCTTGAAATTAAGCCCTCTGTCTGATCTTACTTAATCATCTATGGATTAAATCTTTGCTGACTTTACTTAATTCTTGTGAAATTAAGTCTTTGCTAATTTTACTTAATTCTTGTGAGATTATATCTTTGCTAGTTTACTTAAATCTTGTGAAATTAAGTCTTTGAACTTGCTTGCTTTTCTTAATTACCATGAATTAAGATTCACTTCTCTTAATTTCTTTTATGTCCCCTCATTCTACTGAATTATGGCTTGCTTATTAAGATTTACTTTTCTTAAGATTAAGGCTTTAATTATGCACATGATGCATGTGTTCCAGTTTAATCACATTTACCCAAATATTTATACGAAGGGTATTATTTGGGCACCTTCCACTTGGTTGGTAAGACCCCCAATTTAATACCCCAAGCCTAGGAAATTAGTGTTGAAATGGACAAGCATTGTCACATTCCACCCAATTATTCCATCATCGGTATCAATTTCTTTTCTCAAATGAGTATGATTTCAACAACATTTATGGAGCTTAAAATGCATGTCATTACACAAGATATTTCAAAAGGTTTGTCAATTTTTCACATAATTTGATGATTTAATGCCTTAATCAAGCTTTTTAATTGTGAGTTTAATTAAGATAATTTTCGAATTCAGAGGCTAAGTTGTAAGAAAACTAAACCTAAATGATCTAATTGACTCAATTCCAAGGGTATAGGATCTAATTGTGAAAGCTAACAATGTGTCAGGTTTAAATGCATCAAATTTGTTGACTAAATTGAAACAAAGCGAAAGGTTTACCTGAAATTGTTGACTTCTCCTTCATTGGACCCAAAACACAGACGTTTTGAAATGTACGGACTATAAGAACAAATTCCTTCTTTCTTCTCCGCAAAACCCTTGCTTCCCTCGCGTTCTTGCAGCGCCGTCTCTGAATGTCCTCCGCCGTAACAGAGCCGATTTCCCACCGTAACCGCCTCTTAAGGACTCAAAGTACTCTCCTGACACTCCTCTAACCAAGCCCGAGCTTTTGTTTCACCAAAATCCCACTGAAACCCTCTTAAACCTTCACAAACCGAAACTAAGAACAGAGCTTCGATCTGAAAATCTAACCATCATATCACTCTCAAACTCACTATCCCTTTCCCTTTCTTCATTTCTTGATTATCTACGGCCTTAATTGGTCCAAATTTCCCTCAAACCCGAAAGCCCCAAGTTTAGATCTATGAACTTCTACTGGTATTTCGACAGAGTTTTTCCCTCCAAATTTTTTCTCCCCCCTTTTCGATGGAAGATGAGGCCTTTTTAAAGGCTCCGAGGTTCCAGATCCTTCCTAGCAGGTCTCTTCGATTCTTCTAATGGCGGTTATGAGGAAGAGATAAGGGTCACGCAGTTTGGTGAGTTGGATTAGTAATGCGGAGGTGAGTCACCATTTTTAGGTGAACTATTTCTGTTTTAGTCCCTTTTATTTATTTAACTTTTATTCCAGCAATTTTTGCTTTCATTTTCCTCCTCTTTTGTCTCCTGTGTATTCTGTCTTTTCCTCTCCGTGAAGGATATGCTGAGTTGGCTAGCGTAGAACTAAGGTGACCTATTTATGCCATGGTCCTTCCCATTTTGCTCCTTTTTCTATTTTGACTTTCTGTTGTAACCCCCTGGTTTTGTTTCTGTTCTATGTTAGCACTACTGGGAGAGAGAGAGGGCAAGAAGATGCTGAATCGGCAAACACTAGGCTGACACGTACAGAGTTTCTTTTTAAGTGCCCTATTTAGCTTTCGCCCCCTTTTCCTTTCACTTGATCTTGTTTTGCTCTTAATTTGTCCTCTGTGTCAAGCATAGATATTGTTGATTTTTATTTTTCCTTATTAATTTCCACGTGTCACTTCTTTGCAGGAGATCTACGTTGCTGACTTGGCTGATTCAAACAAATGGGAATTTGTTTTGGCACCAACCAATGCTTGCCACCTCGGCATTAGCTTCAGGTATTGACTTTTCAACTGGGAATTGCAGCTGAGATATGAGAAAAGCTTGCTGCGCTTACTTAGTTTGTGTGCTGAATTGGGTGCCTTGGAACCTTGCTGATTTGAGCTTCGAGTCCTGTGTGAAAATGCTAACTTGCCTGAAACTGATGCTTTGATATGTAAAAACGTGCAAAGGCAAATGTATGAACTCTACTTAACCGCAAAGACCAGACTAATATTTATATGCAATGCAGAGGTCAAACTGATGTGTCCACTGGTGCCATTTTGTTTTGATACTAAAAATTGTAAAGATGGTAGATGGGATGCTGACATGTGGGTATGACTCTTTTTGTGGGAATTTAGTTGCTGCAATTCATGATTATTTAGCCTGTGATCTATGTGAATTCAACGTATGGCTATATGGAAGGGTGATGTTACCTATACTAAACATGCAAGCTGAAATGCTTATGTTCATGCTGTAATGAGAGTACTCTGCCCTTTTTTCTTATTGGAATTTGCTCCTTTTGTGTATGATGATGAAGTTGTGCTTAACAAATAAAAACTGCATGATGTAATCAATGATGAATTGCCCTTGTCAAAAAATGCTTGTTTTGGATTGGAATTTGTCTGCTGTTGAAGTTGTTTTTGCAGCTGTCTTCAGAAAATCATAACTCCTTCGATTTAACTCCAATTGCTGTGTTCTTATAGGCTGGAGAAAGCTTGGAGAGTGCTTTTCAACTTTCATGAAGACCATTTTGTCAAATAAAGTCATCTCGGGTGCCAATTTTGCAGACTCCATAGGTTACGATTTCTGTCCGGAATTTCTGCAATTTTTGGAGGCCTGGACTGCGGGGCCCATATCTCCTCCATCCCAAATCCGAATCCTGCCTTTCTTGTGCTCAAACTGAAGCCCCAAGAGTCCTATACGACTTTTGTTCACAAAGTTTTTTCGTTCGAGCTCCCGAAGGTAATCCAATTTGCACCTTTCCGGGACTGCGCTGTTGGCAATTTGTTTGGGCTGTTTTACTTTACTTCTAACTTGCATTTTTTTTTTTTGGCTTTATTTTTAGGAAAAGCCCATGTAAGTTACTTTGGATGATGTAATGACAATGTAAGAGGGGATAACATCTTGAGCCAATATTGTAAATTGAATGCTTTGTTCTTCCACCTTTCAACGTAGCAAAGACATTTAACTCTTTGTCCTTTATTTATGTTTAAAGTCTAATCTTAGATTGAGGGACTAAAAAAAGAGTGTAATATAATTGTATTAATTCTAACATGCCTTATTGTAATACTATATGAAGATGCAAATGCTTTAATTCTAATGTGCCAGAATGAAAATGCTTTGCCAAAATGCAATTTTTCCATTTTTTTGTACTCTTCTTTTCCATCCAAGGCCATTCCAGATCCTATGCAATGCCTAACCAAATTAAGTTTGAACTAGCAAGATTGAGTTTAAGCTACAAGATGCAAAATTACTAAGTGAAGCCATGAAATCCGCAAAAATGCAAAAAGGCATGAATGCAACTAAAGTATTTTGGTTTTCCTAATCAATCAAGTCGGACTTAATCTCAGAAGGTGTTTACTATTTTATCACGATGCCTAAAAATGAGTTAACTATCCCGAACTAAATGAGCAAAATTCCCCTAGGTTCACAAATGCCTATTGAAGAGCAACTCAATTTTATTAAAAGGATACAAGCGAAATTAGGGTGTCTACATGACTAAAGTCATTGCCAAAACCTTTACGCAACAACCTTATTTGGTTGCGAAAACTTTTTGCAACCACTATAATTGGTTATGAATGACTTTTAAAAATGATTACATGTTGTTTCCAAAACACTTACGCAATGATCTGTAGGTAGTTACCAAAATAATTTAAAAACGATTAAATGTCGTTGCGAAAACCCTTACGCAACGACATTGTTTTGAATGTGAAACCTTTTACATAGCAACCTTATTCATTTAGCAACGACTTTTTGAAGCCACAATAACCTTTGCACAACAAAGGTAAGAAGTAAAAAGAGTATGATTTAGCAGCGACTTCATTTTTGTCGTTGCGGATGATGTTAGCATTCGCAACGACAAAAAATGTCGTTACCTATGGTACTGCCTAATGTAGATTGGGCAACGACTTTTAAAAGTCGTTGCGATAAAACAATATTTGGCAATGACTTTTAAAGGTCGCTGCCAATACTCAACATTTAGCAACGACATTTTTCAGTCTTTGCTAAATGTCGTTACGAAAAGTGTGTTTTCTAGTAGTGAACGTATATGAATAGTAATAAATGGAAATATGGCAGATTTGGGTAGCTACTATCTATGGCAGATTCACGAGAGGGACTTATATATTACAGGGAATTGAGGTTTTGAATTCGACATTTCTCTCTTTTAAGTGAATTCAACCTTTTATAACATCTCATTTAAAAAGAGAAACATCATGATGAGCAGTTCAATATCAATAAACAAGAAAACTATTTACCTTTCTGTTGAGCTGGACTTCTGAATTGACATGAACAATGATCAAATCAACAATTGTTCGATAGACGTTCTTATAATCAACAACTATTTTAAGACTAAGAACAAAGTAATTAGGGCAGAAATTTAGCATTTTCTCATCCCAGAGTTTTATCAACGCTTTGCGGTGGTATTTTTTTTCCTTCTTTTCATAGGTCTACGAGGAAGGGAGGTGGGGAGTGTGTGAGAACATGTTTCTTACATGACTTCTCCTATCTCTCAGACACTGGACTGAAGGAGAAGTTGATAAATTTGTTTATATATATATATATATATATATATATAGGCAGTTAGGAAATAAATACAGTATCCACTCACAACATCCTTTAAGATTTTTGTAGATTTACTTACGATATTTGAACTTTAAAGTAATTACTTCTAACCTTTATAATTACCCACCAAAATTTGGTGCTTGATGTAACAAAAGGTTAAACGAGAATTAGAGTTTGTTGAAAAGTTGACCTAAATCCAAAAACCTGATCTAACCTGATTTAACAATGAAAAGGTAAACAAGTGGAACGCTCCCGACCTCAAACCTGACTAATCGGAGATCGATATGACAAGCCTGAATGACTTGACACTCGAAACTCAATTGACCTGAGATCCAATTAAATGACTTGAAACTCGAATTGCCCGAGAAGCTAACTCGAAATGACCCGAAATTTAATTGAGCAATTTTACATTCCTTAACTTTAATATGTTTAATACATTATGTATAAAAATAAATATCCACTATATATCCTTTCATTCTATAAATTGATAAATCTATTTTATGATTATTTATTTATAAGTCACATAATATATAGTAATTATTTTATTTAATAGATTATATAATTATATTATATAATTAATTTTCGTTTTTAGAAAAACTATGAAAGATATATAATTTATTAACTTAAATATTAATTCTCATATAAAATCCTACTTATATTAAATTTTAGTTTATTAATTTTTAGTTTTATGTTTACACATTAGTTAATATAATATATTTAATTAATTTTGATGATGATGATTTTATCTATCAAGTATTGGTCTAACATTAACATGTAAAGACTATATCTCCATAGATTCCTACATGTTAATTAATTATTATATTAGTTGACAAAGTAAAAAAAAAAGAATTAAATATAATAGGCATTTACTTATAAAAATAATTCAAATTCTAAAAAATATCTAAAACTCGAAAAACCTAATAACTCAAGACCTAAACCCAAAGTCAAATGACTCGACACCCAAATGACCTATAAGCTATAACCTGAATGACCTTACCGGGAAAATTGACCGACTCATTTTATCTGAACCCAAACTTCCTAAATTTGAAACCTGTCCAATCCGTCTGATTGACATCTATAACCACAATTAGAAAAAACAATTCAACTCATACAACTTAAAAAATTTATTGCTGTACGATTTTGATGGTTATACTTACATTGTCAAACAAATTGATAGGGCAATTTTGGTGAGACAAACAAAATTATTAGAAAAATTATTGCACTAGATAATATTCAATACTCTATTTTTTATATTTTTATTAAAAAAATTTTTAATGAAAATAACCTAGGGTCCATTTGGGAAGTTAATAATATAGGGTACCTGGCATTACCCCACCCAATTATGCAGTGTTAGGGGATTTTATAATCAGATTAGGGTAGGGTTCGGTTTGTAGGTTTAATACCCATGATGGATTCAAGTAGTGGTCTTAGGGTGCCCACCACCCGAATCTAGTTACTAATTGATTATTCTAATATTGATTTTTTATTTATATATTATATTTTTATTTTAAAATTATACTTAATCAACTTAATTAAAATTTGTTCATTGTTAAAAATATGGTTTTTAACTTTGATTTATTTGGTCTCCTCCGCAAGAAGTGTTGGAAGTTATGCAACCGGATACGAGGGGTGTTGCTTATCCTAGGGGATTCAAAATGTAATTTTTTGCTTTCTGGGTTTTAAACAAATTTTTTTTAGTTCATTGAGTTTTATTTAACTATAATAAAAAATATTATTTTTCATTGGGTTCGATTTTTTAACGGGTAATTCATGTTTTATCCGGGTAAGGTATGTGTAGTGGATTTAAAAAACATAACCGGGCAGTTATAGGATTCAGATACCCTAGAAAATAATAGGGTTAGGGCAGGTATTTCAAAATTCACGAGTACCCTACGCATTGCATCCCTTAAATAACCGTTACATGCTACATTTCAAATTTGAACTGAAAAGCTGTTACAAACTTTTTGAAGTGATAAAATTATGGTAGAAAAATCTTTTCAACGGGGATGACGTGACTATTTCAACTACAAGGCACGAAACGTTCTAAAGAGACTGTTAGAAAGATTTCTTTTTTTTTTTTGGCTTCTTTAAGACAAACTAGACGGAGAGGATAAGATGATCAAAGCATATTAGCAAATGAAATGATTGTGATACCTCGACGAGACGTTACAAGTATTTGTAACCGTCCAAATATTATGTTGCTCCAAATTAGTAAATATCTTGAAGAGACGTTACAAACATTTGTAACTGCCGAAATATGATGTTTTGCATGTAACTTCAAAATCGCTGAATAACTTAAATCGAGGTTACAAGTATTTGTAACTGTCCAAATATGATGTTGTGCATATAACCTCTAATTACTAAATACCTTGAAGAGGCGTTTATAAGTATTTGAAACTGCCCAAATATGATGTTATGCATATAACCTCTAAACTATTAAATACCTTGAATAGACGTTACAAGTACTTGTAAACGTCCAAATATAATGTCATTCATGTAACCTCAAAATTACTATAGATTTGTAACTTCCCAATAATAAAAGCATTGTAACCTCCCTTCCCCATTAAAAAAAATTCTACAGGATTTTATCATTTTGATAACTTTGTAACACCTTTTTCAGTTCTAATTTTAAATGCAGCATGTAATTATTATTTTAGGGGTGCCTACCCTAACCTTATTATTTTTTACAGTACCCGAGCCTTTTAACCATCAGGTTATTTTTTTAAAACCACTACACGTAGCCTGCCCGAAAAAAATATCAACTACCTATTAACTACCCGAACCCGGTAAGAGAACTCGGATATTTTTTTTCTTATAATTAAATAATAATTAGTAAACTTAAATTAACTTGTAATGTATTGATCAAAGTTAAAAATCATATTTTTAACAATGAACATATTTTAATTAAGTTGATTAAGAGTAATTTCAAAGTAAAAATATAATATAAATAAAAATTCAATATTATAGAATAATCAATTAGTAACCGGGTTCAGGTAATGGGCATCTTAAGGTCACTATTCGTACCCTACCCGAACCTGTTTACGAGTCCTAAACCTATTACCTGAACCCTACCCTAACCCGATTATAAAATTCTCTAACCATGCATAATCGGGTTGGAAAGTGCTAGGCACCCTATTATTAATTTCCCATACCCACCCCTAAGTTATATTCATTAAAACCGATTTTAAATAAAAATATCAAACATGGAGTATTGAAAATTATATAGTGTAATAATTTTTCTAATAATTTTATTTGTCTCACCAAAATCGTTCCATCAATTTGTTTCGCAATGTAATTATTTCCATGCAACCCTTCAACAATAAATATCTTGAATTGTATGGCTTGATTTTTCTTTTTTTTTTTCTTTTTTGTTTTCTAATTGTGGTTAGAGATGTCAATCATCCGGGTTAAGATAAAGTGGGTCAGTCAAATTTTGGGATATGTCATATAGGTCATTCGGATTTCGGGTCATTTGACTTTCGGTGTTTTGGGTATTAAGTCTTTATATTTGAAATATTTTTGTAAGTAAATACCATTTATATTTAAATATTTATTTTTTTTAAATTAATATAATAAAATAATTAATATGTAGGTATCTATGGAGATTATGTCTTTACATGTTAGACCAATACTCGATAGATAAAATCATCATCAAAATTAATTATTTATCTATCATCAAAATTAATTATATATTACGTATGTATGAGCATAAAACTAAATATTAGTGGATTAAATTTTAAAATATGTAGCATTTTATATAAGAAAAATATTTAAGTTAATAAATTATGTATATCTTTCATAGTTTTGCTAAAAAATGAATATATAATCTATTAAATAACACAATTACTATATACAAGTATGTTAGCTTGTGCTTGCGTTGTAGGTATTTCTTTTTTCAATTTGGACTTCGATTTACACGTGAAGAGGCCTACTGAATCTAGGTTTTAAAAATAGACCGGTTACAACTCTTCAAACATAGGAGAAAAGACAAAATTAGGTTAATCATCTCAATCCTGATAAAAACGATACTGGGGTTTTTTCCTTTTGTTACATCAAGTAAAAAAATTTGGTCGGGGTAATTTTAAAGGTTAAAAGCAATTACTTCAAAGTTCAAATATCGTAAGTAAATCCACAACAATCTTAAAAGATTTTGTGAGTGGATACTATATTTATTTCCAATTGCCTATATATATAAACAAATCTATCAACTTCTCCTTCAGTCTAGTGGCTGAGAAGTAAGAGAAGTCATGTAAGAAACTCGTCGCCCAATGCTCTCTGCCCCTTTACTTGTAAATCTATGAAAAAAAGAGGGAAAAAAATACCACCACAAGCGTTGATAAAACCTTTGGATAAGAAAATGCTAAACTTCAACCCTAGTTATTACTTTTTTCTTGGTCTTATATTAGGTTTTGATTACAAGATCGTGTACCAACAACTTGTTGATTTGATCGTTGTTCATGACAATTCAAAAATCCGACTCAATAGTCAGGTAAATACTTTTTTATTGATATTAATTATTCATGATGATGTTTCTCTTTTTAACTGAGATGTTGATAGGTTTATTCACTCGAGAGAGAAAAATCTCGAGTTTAAAACCCCAATTCCCTTAAATATATAAGTCCCTTATAAATCCGCCAGAGAGAGTAATTTCACTACCCAAATATGTCTGATTTTCATTTATAACTATTCAATCCGCCATAGGCGTAATTTAGGCAGGTCGTATTTTCACAAAAAATCAGCCCATCATCGTCCCTCTCCAACCTCTCAAGCAAGGGAACAACCTATTGGTGACGGGCATGTAGCCGCTACTCCCTTTGGGGGTTTAAGGATACATTGAACTTTCACCTACATATTTTTAGACTCACAGATCACGTACGGATAGGGATTTGTAGGTGCTCGAATCCAGGTGGCACCCACCACAAGTCTAAGAATTTACCATAGTGACTAACTGATGTGCTTGCCTTTTCAAATTTCAAGCTGAATGACAAATAATCTTTTAAAACAAAATTTTGTTTTTATTTTACTTTTGTTTGTTTGTCGATATATCCCTAACTAGCCATTTTAGTTCGAAAAAAAATCAGATTTGAAGAAAAGTTTAAGTTGAAGTAGGGTTGTAAATGAGCGGAACTCGAATATAAACCAGTTGTGTTTGCGAACATTTTACTTGTTCGAGTGGCGATTGATTCCTCTATACGGGAAGGCACGTTTAATATATATATATATATCCATGTATCGTGGATTCATATTTGTTGAGGGGCGAACGGTGAAGCTGATGTCTGGGCTAAGGGTGGTTTTGAGTGTCCACATTCACCCAAGAACAAATCAGGGGTATTTCGGTACTTTATGCTCGATATTTACATTATTATTGTTGATTGTTGAGGGCGTTTTCGGAACTTTAGGATAAAGTTACTATTTAGTAGGTCCCACTCTCAATAAACAAATCATTTTTTGTTGGATTATTTATCAAATGATCCTCATACTATTTAATCCTTTACAATTATGGGTTGGATGATTGAATGTTTCGGCTTTAATTCTTTTTTTTTTTCAATTTGTCCGGTCAAGGTAATTCAGGTTTCTATTTAAAGGTAATTTCATGGTCTACAACTTTCATTAAGGACTCACAAGCTAATTTTAATGTTTTGATTCTAAAAAATGCTTCTGAAATTATGTTGTCTCGATTGCCGCTCTATATAATATTGTATAATTTTCGGTCCACATATCCGATTGAAATTATTCAAGTGTCGGTTAAAAGATTATTGCATGATCTACGGCTTTCGTCTAGGACTCGAAAGCTGAATTTGATTAATGAGTGTCATGGAGAGTTCAAGAGGGAATTTTTATGTTTGGTCTCCATAAACAAATATTTTTTCCCTGAATGATTTATCAAATTACCCCCATACTTTTATACTTTATGCTATTTAATTCTTTACAAAATTTGGGTTGGACACTTTAATGCTTCGACTTTAATTCTTTTAGTTTTTGTTTTATTTGTCCGATCAATATGATTCAAGTGTCTATTGAAAGATAATTTAATGACTTGCAACTTTCATTAAGCACTCAAAAGTCAATTTTGAGATTTCAGTTCTCAAAAATGTTTCCGAAATTTGATGGCCTCGCTTGATGGTCTATCTAATTTTGATTCAAGATCACTATTTATAGCATAGACCTAAGCTTAAAAAAAACACCAACTAAATATTTTACATACATCCTTTCTATACTTCCGACGTCCATAGCAAATACAACAACTACAAGCTACGCAAAATCAACTATCATTATAGCTAACACCTATATGTTCATAAGTAATTGTTACCTCCCTTCACAACCCGGCGCAGACCGCTGATCCTAGGACAAGTACTATGTATCAACCTAACATTTTCACCTTGTTCTGGTCAACAGGTCGTCCAAAGACAAACATTCTTCTTATAAATGCTCCGGAGAAGGGGAAGTTACGTTATGATGGAATATATAGCTGCACGTCGATGTTCAGGTACTTTCTAATTTCTATCCAACATCCCAATGGCTTATTAGTCTTTTTTGCCCTTTGAAAAATAATGCAAACCCTCAAAATTTTGTCCCTGAAAAACAACTTACCCCCTATGAATTTTCAAATTCAAGAAAATTAGCCTTTTGAACTTTCCAAATTCAAGGCAATTTACCCTAATGTATGGAACAAATTGTCCTAAATTTTGAAAGTTTAAGTGGCTAATTGTCTCGATTATAGTTTAAGGAGGGACGACATATCCTTTAGGAGGCAAAAAGGTCAATAAGCTTAATTATTCCCAATTATCTGGTTCTCTCTCTTAAGTGAATTTCAACCTCTTATAACATCGTAGTTAAAAAGATCAGAAGCATCATGATGAGCAATTCAATATCAATAATTAAGAAAACTATTTACATGTCTATTGAGTTGGATTTTTGAATTGTCATGAAACAACGATCAAACCAATTGTTTGTTGGTAGACATTCTTGTGACCAAAACTTAATTTACGACCAAGAAAAAGTAAAGCTTAGCAATTTCTTATTCCAAAGGTTCTATCAACGCTTGTGGTGTGGTAAGTTTTTTTCCCTTTTTTTTCCATAAATTTATGATAAGACCTAACCTATGCTATATTTTCTATGCGATTTTGCCTTGATTTGGTAGTGTTTTGTATTGTTTTACTCTCATATTTCATCTTTGCTATTTCAGGCCCATTTGGAGCTATTTATTAAGAAGATGAAGATTTGGAGCAATTTTCGATCAATTTGGAGAAACTACTGATTTCTGCCCATTTTAGCTAGTAGGCCTGTCTGAGCCAATGAAGTCCGGAAGTTAAGCCCGAAACATTAAAGACCCAAATCTGATTTCTCTAGATCCAATTCGTCATTCTTAAAGCTCAGAGAGGAGATCTAAGTCCAATCAGTAATTATGATGCAGTAATTAATTAATTATGGACAAATTCCTTTTCCTAGTCAACATAGGACTTCACATGTGCAGTTTCAGTATAAAATTTTTAACTTTTGATCCGGAGCTCAAAAAAATGCAAATGATATGTCGTTGGAAAGCTGACTTCAAGATCTACAACTTTTGTGTTTTGGCCGAAACCCAGTTCTACTCAGAAGAATGACGAAATTGCCCTTGAAGTATTCTAGCCAATTTTGACTCAATCCTAAACCGACTTGGAGAAGGGTTGGACGAAATTTCCTGCTGGCTTTGCTGACATGGAGACATGATATTGGCCTGGAAATATCCCTAATTAATGCTAAAAATATATTTGAGGCAATTAGAGCTTCACTTGGAGACTACTTCATGCAATCATACAAGGAATTGGAGATAAAGAACTTATCCTAACCGTTGATAGCTTGTTATCTAACGGTGGTATTGAATCCTAATTAGATTAGACCAACTTTAGCGTCTATAAATACAAACTCACCCCCTTAGGATCATAATAATTATTCATTCTTGTAACTCTCTCTTATTTTCGGCTAGAGAGGATTTTTCTCTCTAGGGTGCCGCCACACTTAGGCTCAAGAATCCTAATTTCTTGTTGATTAATTGCTGGATTTTTATGATGAATATTATGAGGATTACTTCTCCAATCATGTGTGTGTAAGTCTCTTTAATTTTTCCAATGTAAGTGATAATTGATCTCTTGACAATTTAATTCATGGTAAGGAGTATATGCTTGTCGATTTCTACATGTTTGTGTCGATATAGATGGCTTGTGTTTGCTTGTGTTCTTGTCGATTTGATCATGTTGATTTCGATTTGGTGATGATGGTTTTGATTTTGATGGTTGATTTGTGTTCTTGATGATTCAGTTCATGTTTTCATGCAGTCTCTATGCTTATCTCTTATGTTTTGATTTGTTAATTAGATGATTTTGGCTAGTTGACTAATTATCATGTTGAAACTATTGCTATGTTAGATTTAATGAAGGCCTAGTAGTTAGATCTAATAATTGGTGGTAATATTAAGTATTTTTAGTGAATGCCTAGTAGCTAAGATATTTAATTGAGATTTGTTTGATTATTATGCTTTGTTGAATGCCTAGTAATCATAAGTATATGCTTGGTTTATCTATTGATCTTCATGTTTATCTTTTGCATAGTTTAAGAAGGCCTAGTATTAAACTAGTATTTGATAAAAGAATTAATTTGGGAAGGCCTAATACCGATTAATTTATAATTGATATAGATTAGGGTAAGGTGAATTTTTAGTAATCTTATTCTAATGAAGGGCTGAATTGAATCGATTGTTTTATGGGTGATCCGATGATCCAGGATTTTATTTGTTAAGAATGAGATTTAACTTATGTTGGAAGGATATTTATCATTATTGTTTTCTTAATTTTAATTGCATTTAATTTAATTTATCGTTGCCTATTTACTTTGATATGCTTAACTACTACTTTCATGAATTTATTTGTGATTTTCTAAGAAGAATAAGTAAACAATCTTTCTGTGGGACCGATATGTGTTTGCCCAAACTACTAATTAGTTGGAGGTGGTTCACTATTCCTATGACACTTGCATATTTCAATTGTTCAATTGGTCTTGCTTCACTTTTAACTAGTGTAACACTTGCATCATATGGAGTAGTGTATTCTCTAATCTTTAAATAACTAAACTTATTTAAAAGTTTCTCTATGTAATGAGTTTGACTTAACATAAACTCATTATCATGTTTGATGACTTTAATGCCCAAAATAGTATCTACTTCTTTAAGATCTTTCATCTTAAAAGTAGAAGTAAGAAATTTCTTAGTCTCATTGATACCAATCATATTAGTACCAAAAATCAGCATGTCATCAACATAAAGACAAATTACCACTCCATATTCACTAGTAAACTTTGAATATATGCATTTATCGGCTGTATTATGCCTGAAACCAAAAGAGAAAATGGCGGTATCAAACTTTTCATGCCATTGTTTAGGAGCTTGCTTAAGCCCATAAAGGGATTTAACAAGTTTACATACTTTATTTTCATTACCGGGAAGAATAAAACCTTCCGGTTGCTCCATGTAAACTTCTTCCTTAAGGTCACCAATCAGAAACACAGTTTTAACATCCATTTGATGTATATGCAATTTATACATGGATGCTAGAGCAAATAACACTCTAATAGAGGTTATTCTAGCCACTGGTGAATAAGTATCAAAATAATGAATTCCTTTCTTTTGAGTAAAACCATTAGCAACTAAACGTGCTTTAAAGGTTTGTAGTGAACCATCAGAATTATATTTCCTTCTAAAGACCCATTCATTCTTAATAGGTTTTGAACCTGGAGGCAAATCAACAAGAACCCAAGTACCATTAGCCATAATTGAGTCCATTTCATCATTTACGGCTTCTTGCTAAAAGGCAGCATCCCTTGAAGCTAAAGCTTCCTTTAAGGTCTTAGGATCATCATCAACACTTAACACCTCAAATGTTTTGAGAAGTTCATTTCTACTTCCTTCAACAAAGAAAGTGATAAAATCAGAACTGAGATCTTTTTCTTTTCTTGGCCTTTGACTTCTCCTAGGTTCTCAACTTTTTCCTTAAATTCTTTAAAGGCTTCAGCATTAAAAGGCGCTGAAGCATTTGAAGCCTTTAAAGAATTTAAAGCAAAAGTTGAGAATCAAAAGGAACGAAAAATTAAAGTTCTAAGAAGTGATAGAGGAGGAGAATATTTCTCTGATGATTTTGATGAATTCTGTGAAGAGCATGGAATCATCAAAGATCAACCCCTTTTACTCCCCAACACAATGGTGTGGCGGAAAGAAAAAATCGTACTTTGGTTGATATGGTAAATTCAATGTTATCGAATGCTAAATTACCAAACAATTTGTGGGGAGAAGCTTTATTTACTTCTTGTCACATTGTCAATCGGGTTCCTTTAAAGAAAGTACATACTTCACCATATGAGATTTGGAATGGAAGAAAACCAAATGTAAAGTATTTTAAAGTGTGGGGGTGTATAGCCTATTATAGGCTTCCGGATTCTCAAAGAGAAAAACTTGGTTCTAGAGGTATTAAATCTGTTTTTGTAGGATATGCTCAAAATTCAAAAGCATATATGGAGCAATTTCAGACTCAACTTTTGCTCCATGGTGAAACTTTCACTTTGCAACAGAACCTTCTTTCGATAATTGTTCCAAGAAGAGGGCAGTTTTGACAGGATCGCACCAATCTGAAGTGCATCAGGGATTGCAACATCCAAATCCCTTAACCTGGAAACCAGAATTTGCAGTTCATGGACATGATCCATGACAGGCTTATCATCAGTCATTTTAAAATCAAAATAATTCAGGGCCAAAAACTTATCTGTTCCACGTTTTTCATTCTAATATTTTGTCTTTAGTGCATTCCAGATTTCATGAGGAGTTTGCAGTGAAGAGTTAGAATCTTCATGGTTGCATCATTGATAGCCATAGATAATCAATTTCAGAAAATCGAACTTCAACAGAAGAATATTGTATTTGAATTGTTAGAAAATTTCTGAAAAAATAGAAAAGTGAAACAAGACTTTGAGGAGCCAAGCTTTCTCAAATACAATATTGTCTGACTATTCCACAAACAAGTTGTATTTGGGATACAACAAAGCCGCCTAAGAACAACCAGAGAGAAGAAGAGTTATTGGTGTATTAAAAACACGTTTTATTTATAGAACGTGATCTGAGATATCTTTTCAAGGCAACTGTTTGTTGACAGATGTCTATTAAATATGAAAAACTGTAAAAACAGTTTTTAAACAGTTTATCAGATTAAAAAATACCTCTTAACCGAAAAAAGATATCTGAACCAAAAAAAATTAAGACTTAGAAATATTCTAAGTCATTAAGTGTCCAAGGCCCAAGCGCAAATGCCCCAAGTGCCCTATCAAAGACTAATAAAATTAGTCCATTACCTAGGCCCAATAATAGGATATCAAGCTCAAATGACTTGAAAACTCCCACTTGGCCCATGTCATCCAAGATACCTTTAAAGGCAACTAGCTCTTTATAAAACACTCTAACTTTTAGTTCCTAAGCAATGTGGGATAAACCACTCACAACAACAAACTATATGACAAAAAGTTCGTATGTAGTTAATATGTAGTGGGACTTGAAACTGAGACCATAAGGTCCTAGGTTGCATGGATGGAATTAAATATCCGACGATACCTCGATATATTAGTCGATATATCTGATATCTGTACCCCTCGAAATAAATATCCAAAAATATTTCAATGTCACCAAATATCGATCGTTATATCCGTGTATCCATCGATATTTATCGTTTTATTCAAATATCTGTAAATATTCATATTAAATTAAATATTTTTTCTTTTTTACATCTACAATTAAAAATATATGTGTCATTTCAATGAATGTTTTCGTGTTTCCAAATATATTAGCAATTGAAGTCATTTCTACAAAAGTGTGGTAATAGTAATACCAAGAATTGTTTGGTTTAAGTAATTCGGTTTAAGATAGACCCAATGTATAATAGAATTCAATTTAATTCGAATGGCTTTTGGTCATTTATTGAATAGTAATATTCCTGACATTTTGCCAATTTGATTTTGGTCACAATAATCTTATGTCAGTTTGTTTTTTTTTTCCAAAGCTTTCTTTAAAGTAGACGTGCTCATGGGTTGGACCGGGTTTTACTTAATAATTGTACAATATATGCTTGTCCAAGCTCGACCCGGCCTAAAGAACGAGCCTCAATTTTTGTCCAAAGCCCACCCATTTTTAAACACATGTCTAAGGCCCGCACAAACCCGCCCATATTTATTTTTTAAAATAAAATAATAATTAAATTTGTAAATAAAAAATAAAATTTAAAATTAAAATTTATATATAAACTAATAACAAATTAAATCAAAAAAATTGTGATAAAAGATTAAATTTTAGTAAAGTTTTAAAGTTCTAATTAATGTATACATATAAATTATTCAATTTTATTATGTATAAATATAATTATTTAATTATTTTATACTATTTATATATAATACGGGCCGAACCGGGCCGGGCTCGGGCCTAAAACACCAAAATCAAGCCCGATCCATATTTTAATCGGGCCCTTTTTTTTGTCTAAGGCTCAACTTTCGAGCCTTAAATTTTTGCCCAAACCCTCTTATTTTTCGGGCAAGCCTTCGAGTCTAGGCGGGTACCTGAGCCCTTGAGCATGTCTACTTAAAAGTAATAACCGCATGTTTTCTTAAAAGTAACATTAGCTTTTTAATTGGCGCAAAAAAAATTAGCTTTTTATTCATACAATTTGGTCTAATTTTTATTTTGGTTATCTATTTAATAGTAATATTCCTCACATTCTCATTTTGATATTCGACACAAAATCATCTAAACTTCTACATTTAATGAAGTGATTTACTTGGAAACCATCATTTTGATGAGACAATAAATGTATTATTAAATTAGTATATTTGATATATACATATTATGCCTAATGTCCAATTTCAAACTAAACATTTTCCAACTTGTTCAATTTTGAGCTTAAACCTTTAAACTGGACCAAATTGAGTCTAAACCTTATCAAAATACACCAATTTGGGCATAATTTTGACGGAGTGCAGGCTGTGAAATGCACGCGTCGTTACCGTTAGTAGCGGCGTGACATGTCACTGCCAGCATGGAAAATTCTATTTTTAAATTTTTAATTAATAATTGAATAAATATGCTTTTTTTTTTGTTTTTAGGCTCAAATTGAGCAATTTTTGAAATGTTTAGGCTCAAATTGAGCAACTTTGGAAAGGTTTAGCCTCAAATTGGTAATTTGGCAAAATGAAAATCTAAGTTATAGTTCAAATAATTGCAATTTCACGCGTCTCATTGGCGCATGCCTTTCACAGTCAATGCCCCGTCAAATTTAGACTCAAATTGGTACATTTTGATAAGGTTTAAGCTCAATTTGGTTCAGTTTAAAGATTTATACTCAAATTAAACAAGTTGGAAAAGGTTTAGGCCCAAATTGGACATTAGGCCATACATATTATATATTCTTTTCGTAGTCAAAAATATTATAAATAAACAATAATATCTACATCTTCTCTATTTATCATATCTTGATTCTAAAATATATGGGAATATGTAAAGAATCATTGGTCAAAATTTCAAGTCAAAATTCAAATATTCACTATAAATATCTGTCATTTTAATACATTTTTTAGCACTTATTTTTTAATTTCATCAATATCTCGATATATTGTTGTTATATCCGTCGATATCTCGATTAAACTCCTTGGGTGCATGCACCTACCATTGAGTCTTTGGCTCAGGTGCATTTTAAATAATTAGTTGAATTATTATTTATAGTTAATTCGAAATTAAATGAATATCCTCGAGGTTTCATTCTTTCTTAGGAAAGCTGCGTTCATGAGGTCTGTTCCAAATCTTCAGCAACTCTATCTATGGGAGAATGACCTGAGTGGAAACATTCCAAACTCTATATATGAGGTTTGAGGTTTGTGGTTTAAACAGACTCTACTCATTGTCTAATGACCTGAGTGGACCTCTCCCAACTTGTATTGATGATTTGGGTTCTTTGAGATCTCTAAACTTGTCTTTCAACAAATTTGATTCGGAAATACCCTAAACTTATTGGAGCCTTAAAGATAGACTTGTCATCAAACTAACTTACTGGTCCACTTCCGGCTGACATTGCAAATTTGAAGGTAATGACATATTTGAATATGTCAAAGAATTTATTTTCAAGTAATATTCCGCTCACAATTGGAAGTCTGTCGTCAATCTACAACTTCTTGCACATTCTAGCACTTTCTTGCACTTTCAACATGATAAGTTTGGAAATGCTGGATTTGTCTAACAACAATCTGTCTGGAGTAATTCCCAAGTCTTTGGAAATACTTTCTCATCTCAAATACTTCAATGTATCTTTCAATAGATTGGAAGGACAAATCCCGAATGGATGGCCTTTTGTGAATTCACTGCCAAATCATTTGTCAGAAATTATGCACTATGTGGTTCACCTAAGTTCCAAGTCCCACCTTGCAAAAGTGGCACTTGCCACCAGGTGATGTTTTTAATTTTGTTTAAGTTTCTTTTCCCATATAATTCTAATTAACACATATATAGTCATAAAGCATTGTAAGTATTTCTTATATGTTTGAAATGCAGAATATGGATCAACTGGGATTATTTCCATAAAAAGTGAAGTTTATAGCTATGGTATTTTATTGATGGAAGTTTTCACAAGAAAGAAGCCCACCGATAAAATCTTTGTTGAAGAAATGAGTATGAAGCTTTGGGTGAAAAATTCACTCTCCAAAGGACTAATTGATGTGGCAGATCCCAATTTAGTTCATAAAGAGGATGAATACTTTGTTGTTGGCAGATCCCAATGTAAGTAAAGCAATTTTCAGATACCATTAAAAATAGATAAGTAAAGAAATTCCACCTCAAAAAATTAAGAGATATTGCACTAACTTTAGATGCTTCTTCTAATTTAGGTATATATCAAAGTGCAATTTAGTGCCTAAGATATATATCTATATCTATATCTATATATTATATAAGTCTAAACTTCAAAAACCTTAACTTAAAATATCTAAAATATCCTTCTTAATTTTAAATATTAGATTTAACTTTCAAGATTTAATATGTAATTTCATTTATCAATTAAATTAAATATATATATTAAAAAATTCTAATTTCTTTACAAAATATATTAAAAAATTCTATTTTCTTTAGCGCACGAATCTCATCAATTTGTCTTCCAGTGAGAGTGAATTAAGTTTTGCTTGATTCATGAAAAATTTTACTTATTTTTCAATTAATTCCTACGTACAAAACTCTTACTCAAGTAATGTACTCTCTTTTTTATTTTCTTCAAGAATAAACTACCCCTTATTCTATAGTATTGATTTCTTCTCCCAACCCAACTTTATAACTTTGACCCAAATAAACTTATATTACAAAAGTTAGTATAACCCATGAAAGCTTTGTATAGGAAATTTCATGTTTTGTGGTTTAGTCAAATGAAAGTGACAATAATTGCGAGAAAGAAAATAATCACGTACAAAAGGATATATTACAAAAGTTAGTATAATCAAAAAAACTTTATATAAGAGGATCTATGTTTTGTTATTTATTGACCTTATAAATATCTAAAATATCCTTCTTAATTTTAAATATAATTAGATTTAACTTTCAAGGTTTAATATGTAATTTCATTTATCAATTAAATTATATATATATTAAAAAATTCTAATTTCTTTACAAAATATATTAAAAAAAATCTATTTCTTTAGATTAAAAAATTCTATTTTCTTTAGCGCAAGAATCTCATCAATTTGTCTTCCACTAAAGGGTGAATTAAGTTTTGCTTGATTCCTGAAAAAAATTTCTTATTTTTCAATTAATTCCTACGTACAAAACTCAAGTAACATGAATGAATTTTTCCTCTCGAGTTTCTTCTTTCTCCTCCCTAGCCGGTGCTAGTGGTGGTTCCACCTTGTCTAAGTACAAGCATCTCTCCTTAGATTCAATCAGTATTCTTGAGGAGTCTTATCTATTTTTTCCAAATCATAAAAATCCCTTATTTGTCTGTTATCTTTTCAAATTCAAATTTCAAACGATTCCGATTTCCGTTCATCTGTTGGGATTGAGATTGGATACTATGTTCTTTTATAAGGGCTGGCTTTGGTGGAAGCATTACCTGTTTGGTTTCTTGTGTGAAAGTTCTTTGTTTTGGTTCTTTTTTCTTTCATTTGTTCAGTTGATTTCAATGGCTGGCCCTTCTCTCTCAAACATGTGTTCTAAGTTGTCTATCAATGAGACGGAGGATGAACAAATTTCTGACAATAACAAGGTCGTGATCTCACAAGACTGGCTGAAAGGAGGTGAGGGTGAGGCGACTAGTTTCTTTCTGGTGGCCAAGCTGTTCTCAAAGAGGAGTCCGCATGTGGAGGGTTTGAGACGAGCAATGATGCATGCATGGAAGCTGGACTCCGATTTCACTGTCAAGCGGATCGGTGAGAGATTTTTTCTGTTCACCTTTGAAGACAAGCTGGAAAAGGACCGAGTACTAGTATCTCAGCCATGGTCCTTTCAACGTTCTTTGCTGTTATTAAGGAATTCTGATGGGCTTAAACCAATTGAAAGCCTGGAATTTGAAACATGTCCTTTATGGATTAGAGTTTTTGGTTTACCTCCATTGATGATGACATATATGGTTGGGTATGCCACTAGCTCTTCCATGGGGATAGTCCAGGATGTCGATGATTCAGATGGTCACTTTTTGAGGATCCGGGTCGAGTCCGATGTGCATCAACCAATCAAGAACGGAACGATGGTGACTGGTCCAACAGGGGATCTTGAGGTAAATTTTACTTTTGAGAAATCGCCTGACTTTTGTTTTGTGTGTGGGGGTGCTAGCACATCGGGAAGGAGATTGTCCAGTGGCGGTGAAACAAATTTTGGAGCAAGGTTTTTCAGTCCGTCAGTTCTCTCCAAAGCTTAAGGTAGAGTCTTCATCACCAAAGCCTCGGGTGCCAGAAAGGGAGGCTATCACCAAGACGGTTGATCATTCTCACTGTTTAGGGGAAGGTGGGTTCTAGATGGGTTCCAAATCGCCTGCAACATCATTTAGAAGCTTAAGGGTGGATGGAAGCAGAGTTCGACGAGAGGGGAAGCAACCGGTTCAGGCGATGTCGCGATTGGAGGCAGTGAGTCGGCGGCGCTGTCGCAACGTCCAGGTCCGGGGTACTGAACCCTACCGTTTAACGACTTAAAAGAATTTTAAAAAACTAAGGGAGTCGCCACTAATCTTTTTTTTACCTAGGTGTGATTAGCCACCTATCAGATTATTAGGCCTAATGTTAACCCTAGCTTGGCGAAGGTAACACTAAACCTAATAAATGGTCTTCTAACCAGAGTCCTAAGGGTTCGGGAGTCGGGTACGTGTGGGGAAAGATTAGCACCCCCACGACGCCCGTCAAAAGACGGTAGTGACTAGTCTAGCCTTAACCATGGGTTTTCATATTTGGTTGTTTTCTATCTTTAATATTCATGCCATTTGACTAAATTACCAACTTAACAGATTCTTCTTTTTATTAATTGCCATATTTATTAATTATCCTCTTCTTACTGATTAGCACTTTTAATTATTTTTGCTACTTTTATCATTTTTACTCTTTTCTTACTCTTTTTACCAATTACTCTTTTCTTACTCTCTTTTATTTGTTACCACTTTTTACTCTACCATTTTACTCTTTGAATTACTGATCACCTTTTACTCTTTACTGATTACTAATTGACTCTTACTAATCATCACTTTGCTCTTACTGGTTACTGTTTTACTCTTACTGATTATCTTTTATCGATTACTTTTTTACTCTTTGCTGATTTTACTCTTTACTGATTACCTTCTTACTTTTTAATGATTACCATTTTGCTGGTTACTATTTTACTCTTTACTCTTTACTTTTTTTTCTTTACTGATTATTCTTTTACTTTTTACCATTTTACTTTGCTGATTACTCTTTATTTTACTCTCTACTATTTACCATTTTTCTTTACTGATTACTCTTGTATGAATACTCTTTTACTTTTTCTTTACTGATTACTCTTTTACTTTTTACTGATTACCATTTTACTCTTTTCTAATTACTATTTTACCTTTTACTGATTACCTTTTTACTTTTTACCATTTTACCTTTTTACTCGTACTATTACTCTTTCTTTATCATTTTTGTATTTACTGATTACTCTTCCACTGATTACTCTTTACTCTTTACTAATTGTCATTTTACCCTTTCAGATACCTTTTCACTTTTTACTGATTACCTTTTACTTTTTACTGTTTACTATTACTTCTTACTGATTTCTATTACTCTTTACTGATTACCATTTTACTCTTTACTGATTGCCATTATACCTTTTACTGATTGCATCTTTCTTATTGAACTTCATCACTGATTACTTTTCCTTATTGAACTTAATTGCCGATTGCCCCTTTTACTTGTTGGAACTTAATCACTCTGATAACCCTTTTCAATTTTCTAACTGACCCCGTTTTCTTTCTTTTCATTTCTTAGATTTTCCTTAATAATTCTTATTTTATTGATACACTTGACTCTTAAATGCATGGATGCACATGATGCATGAAATTCTAACTGGATTTTAATTTACCCCTCAATTATACGAGGAACACCTTTGACCGCGTCCCAATAAATGGTAAACGACCTCTGGAAATTTCCAAGCCTCCGGGAGAAGGCGAACAAAGTCAGACACGCATGAATGAGTCGTCCTCCTTTCCCATCACGGGATCATTTTTCTTGAAACTTACATGGCAAATTATACTTGCAGCAATTATAAAGGAAATAAATATGATGCACAAGCTTAACTATCCTTTACATTTTTTATTGAATTTTTGTTAATCTGTTGACTATTAAACTGAAATATGAAATTAAACTAGCTCTAAAATTTCTTTCTTCTTTTTATTTATTTATTTATTTTTTGCCAATTTATTAAAAATTAAGCTAAACTAATTAAAATTAATTAAACCTAAGACATACGATAAACTTGATTAACACCCAAAACCCAAACGCATAATAAAAGCTTAGACAAATTAAGAAGCCCAAGTGAATTAAAACAATTTAAAAGCCCAGAGATTACCCAATAACACGTTTTGGGCCGGAGGGGTTGGATTTAAAGATTTCATGAACCTGTTCGGGTCTAACGGTTTAGTATAAATACTAAACCCTAGACCTCTTTTTTTCAGATTTCTTCTTCTCCTTAGACAGCGACGCCATCACCGTCGGTCTGAAGTCACTACCACCGCGCCGAACCTCCACCGGAGCTCGGAAGGGACTCGAAATCTCCAGGTCGCACCTTTTCGCCGTCCCGAAGCCATCCACGGCGGTATTTTTTTGAAACAAGGCCTCTTTCCCTTCTAAATGACCCCAACAGCACCTGAAATTGCCCAGCTCCGATCTTCATTTTTGACCGTCCGATGAACTTCAAACTAAGGTATATTATTCTCCCCTTCATTGTCTCCCTTTCCACCGTTTAGTTTCTTTGAGATAATGCCTAGAACTTTAAAAGCCCCAAAACTATCTTATACCGACACCAAAAGCTCCAAATCCCGGCGGCCCCCTTATTCTGACTTGGACTAAGCTACTTCACCTTCTTCCTTGAACACTTAATTTAATTCCACCAAACGAATCTCTAAATCCCTAATCTAAACCTCTGCAACCTAACCTCTTTCCTCTTCAATACCCATTCTACAATCTTCTGCTTTCCCTCTTTTTTTATTTCTGTATTTTTTGTGTTGCTATTCTATCTCAATTTTTGTGTTTTTTCGTGAAGAACTGTAAAACCTAAAAACCCTAGAGAGACCTTCCTTTTTTTTATTCTCCCCTTCACTCTTTGTTCACTCTCCCTATTTATTTTTTCTTTGCTTGCTCACCAATTTTCTGTTTTTGTTTGTTTATGCCGAGGATTCTAGATGTGCACGTGGAGTACTTGGGCTGCAATTTTTTGTTTTTGTCCTTTTGACAGGTAGGAAACTCTCTTTTTTTTCTCTGTTTGTGCCTCCTAATTCTCTTCCATCGTGTGTAGTGAATATTGTGTGTAACTGCCTTCCATTTGATGCCCTGTTGTAAGTTGCTTATGCTGAATAACTTCCTGTTTTGTGACTTGAGAGACCCAAACGCTTACTGAAATGAAGCAGGTGACGAATTGTATAACTTCTCTTTTCTAGGGATTCTCTTGTTTGTTAAAATGCTCTTTGTCTGCTGCTATAAGATGAATGTTTATATGCTAAAAATGTAAATGTAAAGTGTGCCGTATGAGGGATAATGCAATCTTGTGTTATGAATGGATTGTTCTTAAGTGATGCGATGAACTTGTGTGATGAGGCCATGAAAAATTGCTATTTATTTCTATGCTCTATATCCTTAATGATAATATGTATGAAATGTTATGGTAGTGATTTATGCTAGCTATCTAAAAACGTGCTGTGTATGTGAGAGAAAAAAAATTTGTTGTTTTACACATTGAAGGGCTATGCAGGGCCTGCTATGCTTGTATAAGTGTAAAATGCCTTTGTGAGATGAACTATATGGTGCCAATGCTCTGTTTTTGGTACTTGGATGCAAAGGATTGTGCTTTGTTTATGCCGACAATTGGACTCTGTCTAAATGTTTGAATACTATGCAAATGTGGCCTTAATTCTGTAAATTAAAACTATATGATGCAGTGCACTGAGGAACGTGATATGCTTGCTAAAACATAAAGGAAAATGCAGCATGGGAAAAGGAAGAAGCCACAAGCTAACTGTGTCGAAGAGGGACCAGGCCTAATTGAATCATCAAAGGAGCCAGGCGAAAAGGGAAGCATAGGGATCAATTTAGTCTTTGGGATTATTCTATTTTGTATTTTAAATTTTTAGAATTGTAATTTGGACAGGAAATAAGTTCTTTTTCCTTCTTTTTTTGGAACATGGGTCTAAAGGAAACATGTCAAACGGATGAAAGCCCAAGTTCGACATCTAAGATCCAAAAAGCTATGGGGAGGTCCAATAAAGAAAGCAATAAGAAAAACTCTAAAGGAAATGGGCTTGGGCCAATAAAAAGAATTAAGGAAATGGTAAAATGAAAATGATCCTATGAAA
>AWWV01007297.1:0-13207 GCA_001974805.1 Corchorus capsularis
TGAAGTCGCTCTCCGCTCAAACAGTAGCCATTCAATAGTGAATTCTGAGATCTCTGGAGAAATATTGACCATTCCAAATCAGTGACAAGAAAATAGAGGCCAGCTATAAGAAGGGAATGTCTAAGACTGTTGAACTCTTTTCAGACATGCATAGCATCTGCACAGTTTTTGTCGTTTTTATTCTCTCATGTTTATAATTATTAAACTTGACTGTGATTGTTTACTGAATTGGGTGATCACCACTAAGAAACAGTTCCCAAAGCGTTCAATTAGGGGCTAAAGGTGTGATTTTTTTTTGTTATAGCATGATTAATTAGAATATGATAATGTATTTTCTTGGAATTTAATTTAAACTAAAAAAAATTCAAGTCTTTAGTATGAAGTTTTAATTTTAAACTATAGTTGATTCAAAGATGGATTCCTGATTACTTCTTGAGTTGATTTTAATTATAAAAATGAGATTTTTGATTTAAAACTTGAATTTTTAAATTAAAATTAGCACGATAATTGATTTTTATATCATTATTGGCTAATCTTAATTTGGAAAACCTAAGTTTTGAATTAAAAGGTCAATCTATTCATTAAGAATTAACTCAAGGAAGGATTGGTGAATCTATTTGAATTGATCGTAGTTTAAGAATCAAAATTTAAATTTAAAGGCTTAATTCTTTTAAGTTGAGCTAAATCAAGGAAATAGTTCTAGTTTTAATAACTTGTTTTTATGTTCATAAGGTGATTGTGCAATTGAGTCCCTGATTTGTTTTATTCATGTTTGATGATTCCTGAACTTTACTGATTGTTTTTTTAGTGTGCAGAAAGGTCCCCAGTGTGTCCGTTTTGGCCCTTAAGCTTTAGCTTCCCTTTGTTTTAACTCATTAATTATTCAAGTTATCGGCCTAATTAAGCCCTTGGAATTTGTAATACGTTAGTAATTAGTGTAGGGATAAAGTAGAATCATATGCATTCATGTCATACATGTTATATATCACCTTGCTATGTTCATAATGCATTAACATTAGTCTTTTGCTGAGACGAGGGACCTTCCAGATAAATGTACTCGGGTACGAATTTCTGGGAGCTCCTTCTGGACCAGTCTTTTCCGTATCTTGTGTTGTTTAGTGGGTCCAATGCCGAGCTTTGGATTTAACTAGGCTTAGGAGGTCATTAGGTGGCTAATCATACTTTAGAAAAAAAGATTAGTGGCGACTCCTCTTTTTCCAAGCCGTTTCGGCAGGGTTCCCCGGACCCAGACGTTTCGATAGCTTGGCGACTCCGCTGGGGATGGTTAGAGAGTCAGGCCTCACTTAGTCTAATCAAGATCTAGGGCTTAATAAAATGGTTGCTTACTTCTCTTTTTGTTTTGTTTTGCATTGCATCTTTACCGCTTTCCATGTATATATTTGTTTACTTCACCCCTATCTTGTGTTGTTTCTCTTGTTTTCTGTTGTGGTTAGTTACTAGGTCTGTCAGGTTTAGTTTTAGGATAATGGTAGGTTGTTCCTTCACACACTTCACTTAGACTGCATCTTGCATTTACATTGTGCCAACTTAATTAGATTTGGGAGATATAATAAGCGAGCCTTCGTGGGACCAACCAGGTCCCCGTGCAGGTTGTGCGAAAAACCTCCACCCGATGAGACTTTGCCGGGTCAAAATTGGGAACCTTTTAGGTGTGAGTGGACCAAACCCAGCATGTAAGTTGGTACACATAAGGAACACCTCTTACCCTTACTTCTCGTTTTCACAAGAAAAACAAAGATTGTAGAGCGGATAATGACTTTATCCGCAGTAGGTGGACTCTCCGCCCCAAGGGCGTTTTCGTCCTTTTGATTTTTCTGGAAAATAAAAGGCTTTGTTATTTAAGAATAAAAGGGGAATGATTTTTCTTTAAATTTTCAGCAATGTTTTTATGTTCAATTGCTAACGAGTTTTTGTTTCTTTCCTTTTGTTCTTATCTTTTTTGTACATCATTCTATGATTAACCTTATTTTGTTGCTGCAACGTTTTCGTCTTTGCATACCATAGTCATCATTTTTGTATTCTCATGCATCCATATATTGCAAAATTGACCATGCATATCCATGTCCTTCATTTGTCTGTCAATATAGATGGCCATGTCATGTTACATTGTCATGTATATTTTCACGAATCATCATGTTATCATCACATTCATTTGTATATGTCATGCATCCATCATGCATCATCCCTTCTTTTGTATTTGTGCTCATGCATCATCCCTTCTTTTGTATTAGTGTTCATGCATCAGTCATGCATTATCCATTCATCAGTACATGCATTCATCTGCATTATCTTTATCATCTGTGAATATATAAATTTTGTTCATATAGACAACACATTTGTCGTAATTATTACTTGTTTTCTATCTATTGGAGTCTAACATCATCAGGGAGCATCTTGGGAAGCATGGGCTGCAACATTTGTGGCGTAGTTAGAGATATGGGTTGAGGAGTTATTATCCTTGGATACATTGTGAAACGCCAGACCAAGCCAATGAAGTCGCTCTCCGCTCAAACAAGTAGCCATTCAATAGTGAATTCTGAGATCTCATGGAGAAATATTGACCATTCCAAATCAGTGACAAGAAAATAGAGGCCAGCTATAAGAAGGGAATGTCTAAGACTGTTGAACTCTTTTCAGACATGCATAGCATCTGCACAGTTTTTGTCGTTTTTATTCTCTCATGTTTATAATTATTAAACTTGACTGTGATTGTTTACTGAATTGGGTGATCACCACTAAGAAACAGTTCCCAAAGCGTTCAATTAGGGGCTAAAGGTGTGATTTTTTTTTGTTATAGCATGATTAATTAGAATATGATAATGTATTTTCTTGGAATTTAATTTAAACTAAAAAAAAATCAAGTCTTTAGTATGAAGTTTTAATTTTTAAACTATAGTTGATTCAAAGATGGATTCCTGATTACTTCTTGAGTTGATTTTAATTATAAAAATGAGATTTTTGATTTAAAGCTTGAATTTTTAAATTAAAACTAGCACGATAATTGATTTTTATATCATTATTGGCTAATCTTAATTTGGAAAACCTAAGTTTTGAATTAAAAGGTCAAACTATTTTCATTAAGAATTAACTCAAGGAGGGATTGGTGAATCTATTTGAATTGATCTTAGTTTAAGAATCAAAATTTAAATTTAAAGGCTTAATTCTTTTAAGTTGAGCTAAATCAAGGAAATAGTTCTAGTTTTAATAACTTGTTTTTAGGTTCATAAGGTGATTGTGCAATTGAGTCCATGATTTGCTTTATTCATGTTTAATGATTCCTGAACTTTACTGATTGTTTTTTTAGTGTGCAGAAAGGTCCCCAGTGCGTTCGTTTTGGCCCTTAAGCTGTTGTTTCCCTTTGTTTTAAGTCATTAATTATTCAAGTTATCGGCCTAATAAAGCCCTTGGAATTTGTAATACGTTAGTAATTAGTGTAGGGATAAAGTAGAATCATATGCATTCATGTCAAACATGTTATATATCACCTTGCTATGTTCATAATGCATTAACATTCGTCTTTTGCTGAGACGAGGGACCTTCCAGATAAATGTACTCGGGTACGAATTTCTGGGAGCTCCTTCTAGACCAGTTTTTTCCGTAAATACCCCCGTAATGCGTGGGAAGGGTTTACGGAATTGACTCAAGGTGGATTTCTGTTAATGCATGTGATTAAAATCGATCATTCATGCATCTTAATCGTCATTCATGTGAGTTAGTTAATTACAAATCAGTAAACAGTGGTCTTTTACGATGACGGGTGGGTCCCCAGTAAATGTACTCGGGTACGAATTCTTGGTCCCCGCTCTGAGATTGAATTATTCCTGAGATACCCCCATAATGCGTGGGAAGGGTCTCGGGTTAATTTCAAGTACACTGATGTTTACTGATTAAACTAAAATTCACCAATTCATTCATCATTTGCATTCATTCATCTGAAAATAAGATAAAAGCAACTGTTTTTATTTAGACCCACTAGATCTTAGTTTAGATTAGAGATACCGTCATTTGACGGGCATTTGGGGTGCTGATCCTTCCCCAAATGTAACAGACTCCCGAACCTAGATTTAGGTTGGAAGACCGGACTTTAAGTTTAGTGGGTCCAATGCCGAGCTTTGAATTTAACTAGGCTTAGGAGGTCATTAGGTGGCTAGTCACACCTTAGAAAAAAAGATTAGTGGCGACTCCTCTTTTTCCAAGCCGTTTCGGCAGGGTTCCCCGGACCCAGACGTTTCGATAGATCCAATAAGAATTATCAAAAGAAGAAATCTATTTGGAGAAGCTCGCTTTCAAGAAATTATTGTTTTGATCTTCATCAACATATTTGAAGAAGATTATTTTTGTTCATTCAAGATCAAGTCGCCAAGACCCCTGAATCAAATTATCATCAATCCGAGATCAAGTCATCAAAGACCCTTGAATCAAATCAAAATCTCAAGTCATCAATTCAAGATCAAGTCATTCGACCCTTGAATCAAATCAAATCAAACTCTCAAATTATCATCAAGTTCAAGATTAAGTCATTCGACCCTTGTCTTGAACCCAAATTTTGCAAAGGAGAAGAATCAGAGGATAATTTCTTAATATTAGAATTTCCAAATATTGTACCCGCATTCATCAATCAATAAAATTCTTATTTGGCTCCAATGTTTCTTGTCTTATTTTTAGACTTAGAAATTTTGTGTGTTATAGTTATTGGCACACCGAGTGGGACAATCTTTGCCTCTCATCTCTTTTCCGGAAATTCAAATTATCAAAATTTCGATGTCTTCGTTGGAAGAACAAGTCGCATCTATTGTAAAGGCTTTGGAATTACTTACCAACAACATCAAAGAAAAGGATGAACAAATTGCAAATCTAATGACAAAAGTTGCCGAAAATAAAGGCAAAGGCAAGAACCAAGTTATTCATGAAGTTGATGAAATTGCTGCTGAAAATAGTATCAAGAAAACTAATCAACAATTTGGTTAAAATTCCACCAAAATTCCTATAGGAGATCTTCAAAGTATTTCTTCTGATTAAATCAATGAGCTCATCAAATTAGAGGCAATCAAAGGTCAAGCCAAAAACATTGCTCCTCTTTCCTATGTTGAACCCCGTTGTTTTTTATGATAACAAAATAAGCCTAATTATGTAAGCTAACATATCAATAGAGAAAGGTTGTAGCATTATAGATCCTTAAAAAGAATACTGCAGTAGAGACATTAATGTAGAAGAATGCCATGAAGTCTTCAGTGCTTGAAGAAGTTTAAAGATTTTAAAGAACACCATTGAAGTCAAAGACTGTCAATTCAGAAAGAAGAAATCAGAATTAAGACAACGCAATCAAGACAGCATGTGTGAAGAATCATCAAGTCAAAAATAAATTCAGAACTTGGAAGAAAACTCGAAGACATTAATGGTATCAATGATCTGGAGATAAGGCAACTAGCAACTACAAGACAAACAGTACGGACACGCTAAAGCGATCAACGTCGTACGGACGCGCTAGAGCAACTAACAGCTGGCGCGACTAAAGACGAGAAAAACGGGAAAATGGTTTGAATTTCAAACCAAACGGCTAGTTTGCTAAAGAGGAGTATAAATAATCAAATCTTACCGTTTGAGGATAAGTTTTGGAGCACAATTGAAGATCAGATTATTCTCTCTCTCCAGAATTTCAAAATCCCTAACATCCAAGTCTTGTTCTTAATTTTAGTTCACTTTGTTAGCTTGGATATTTTTGTATTAACGCTTAAAGTTTATATCTTTAGATTGTTTTAGACATGATTGTGTGTATTATGATCTGTTGAGATCATCTCTACACTTTGATACTTGTCTATTTTTGTTTTTACAAGTGTGGATTTGCACTTGGGGTTGTATTGAGTGTGGGTTTGCACTCGGTGTCAAAGCTTTGGGTTGAAGCTTTGGGATTGCAATAGGTATTGTGAAGACCTGGTTAACTTCATTGTTTAGTGGATTTGAAAATCCTTGGTGGGGTATCCAAGGTAGAGAACGTAGGTGTGAAAGGTCGAACCTTTATAAATCGACGTCTCATCAATTTTCCATCTCTCACTTCATCGTTCCAGCTATATCTTCTCTCAATCTTTTTACTTTTCCACTATTCAGTTGTTAACATCGTTATTTTTATCCTTTTACTTTCACTTGTCTTCAATTAATGTTTATTTCCCTGCTTTGCATTAGTGACTTTAATATACTCTGAGATAGTATCTTTAACGCTTTTCAGTGAACCACAAATTTCGATAAAGTGCTATTCACCCCCCTCTAGCACGTCTAAATGGACCAACAATTGGTATCAGAGCCTGGCTCTTGAGTAGATCAGATTGAAAGCCGCAAGAGTGATCCAAAGATGGCAACTTCATCAAGTCTCAACATAGCTGCTGAAGGACATTCAATCAATCGTCCTCCTCTCTTTGATGGCACCAATTACCAGTTCTAGAAGTCTCGTATGATGAACTTCATCTGTGCAACCGACTATGAAATGTGGGAAATCATACAAGATGGACTTTGGAAACCAACAAAGAAGGCTGGAGAAGAAACTGTAGACAAGCCTCGAGTTGAATGGACACAAGATGACATTAAAAAATTCCAGCTGAACTACAAAGCCATCAATACACTTCACTGTGCCTTGAACATCACTGAGTTCAATAGGGTCTCTACTTGCACTAATGCAAAAGAGGTCTGGAGAAACTCAGAGTTACTCATGAGGGTACTTCACAAGTCAAGGAATCAAAAATCAACCTCCTGCAATATGAATATGAAACCTTCAAGATGATTCCAGATGAGATAGTGACTTCACTGATTGACAGATTTAGCAGTATCACTAATCGACTGAGTCACTTGGGAAAAGCCATACCAGAAAGTGAACGAGTCAAGAAATTGCTGAGAGCACTGCCAAAGTCCTGGAACCCTCTGACCACAGCCATTCGTGAATCAAGAAATCTCAATGACACTACCTTCGATGAGATTTGTGGATCTCTACTCACTCATGAAGTAGAACTAAGGAGCTGTGATGATGATGAGAAGAAAAGTGGTTTAGCCCTAAAGGTCACTGCCTTGAAGAGGAAATCGAAAGTATGACCATTGATGACTCTGATGAGGATTCTGATGAAGAGACTACTCTCTTCACCAGGAGATACAAAAAGCTCCTTGGTAGAAGAAACCGTCTCTATAGGAAGAACTACATGAAGGACAAATTCAAGGGTGAAGCTAGCAAATAGACCCCTGTGATCTGTTATGGATGTAGAAAACCAGGACACATAAAGGCAGAATGTCCATTGAACAACATAGAAAATCAGAAGAAGGACAAGAAGAAAAAGAAGAAAGCAATGATGGCTGGAACCTGGTCTAACAGTGACACTTCTTCATCAGAAACCAGTGACGCTGAAGAAGACATCAAAGCTAATCTGTCTCTCATGGCCAAAGGAAATGAAACTGAGGTAGTTTCTGATTCTATTCTTTCTTTTGAAGAATTGCAGTTTGAATTTGATAGTTTATATAATGATTTCGAGAAATTGGCTGGTAGATATAAAGCTCTTAAGAAAATGAATACTGGTTTGATGAATGATTTGGACTGCTTAAAGAAAGAACTAACAAGCATGCAGGAATCAAAGAACACTACTGACGAAGTGTTAAAGCATGCAACAGAGGAAAAAGAGAAACTTGAGCATGAGTTGAATGAACTCAAGAAAACTAACATTAATGTCACTAAATCCTCTGGAAGCAATCGCTTCAATGGTAACAGGAATTTAAAGAACTTTAGGCCAAGAGCTATGGTGTGTTATATCTGTGGCAAAAAAGGTCATCAATCTTCTGACTACTACCAGAGAGATTGGAATCAACCTAAGATCAAAAAGATTTGGGTGCCTAAAGGAACCTATTTTGTTACTAACCACCAAGGACCCATAGCAATATGGGAACCTAAATCTGCAAACTAAAAAACTGTGCTTGCAGGTCGAACAGGAGCAGAACGAAGAATGTTTGAAGGCTCAACCGCAAAAGAGGAAGCCGTGGTACCTTGATAGCGGCTGCTGTAAACATATGACCAGTGATAAGGAACAGTTCATTAGTCTCACTAAGAAGGAAGGAAAAGATGTCACCTTTGGAGATAACTCCAAAGGCGAAGTGCAAGGAGTTGGTACTATTGGAACCAACACAACAACAATCAAGAACGTTCTATTGGTGAAAGGTCTCAAGTATAATCTGCTCAGCATCAGCCAACTGATCAAACCAAAATTATGCATCCTTTTATGGTCATTTTCATATGCTTTTTGGGTATTTTATGCTTGATTATGCCTTATATTTGGTATATTTGTGTTTATAGGTGCTAAAGTGAAGAAAAGTGCAAAATCACCAATTTTGTACCTTTTTGGAGCCTTTTTGGATGATTATTTACACAAATATTTTCCAAGGACAATTTAGATGAAGAATAGAGCCAATATGATCGTGATTGAAGAGCTTGAAGAGTCAATTTTATCATCATAAGATTTATTTTCAAGAGTTTGAAGCAAAGGAGCAAAGTTGAATTTCAAGGAAAGAAGACATGTCAAGAGGCGTTGTAGCACTGGAGCACATGGGGCGCCAAGCATGCCATATGGGCGCCCAGCGCCAGTCGGGCATGCCATCCAGCCAACATATGGGCGCACAAGCCATTGACATGGGCACCCAGGGGGAGTCGGGGTCGGCCATGCGCGCGCGCCAGACAGCCATCACGCGTCACTTCTCCTTGAAGCTTCTCCAATGGTTTTCAGATTTGGCGACCCTTCTGTATTTTGGCCATAACTTTTGATCCAGAGCTCCGATTGAGGCAAATGAGTAGCCGTTGGAAAGCTAACTTCAAGATCTACAACTTTCGTGTTTTGGTCAAAGCCTAGTTTTTCCAGTTTCGTGGACGACAATGCCCCTGAAGTCATCGGAGAGAAACTGTTCTAGGCCTGCCTTACGGGTTTGATCAATTTGAGCCCAATTTCTCTATTTGGGTTAGCTTGAAGACTTGAACTTAAACGCAACATTTCCTTAGGGTTTGTTTAGCTCTAAATTAACCCTAAGCCACCCTCTATAAATACCCTCTTAAGTCTAAAACCCTAGCCACCTATCATAACCTATCAAGAGATCTAGAGAACAACTCTTGACCTAATTCTCTTAGGAGTGCGTCGATAGGGAGAAGGGAGGCTGCCGCCTACGTCAAGCATTGTAAGTCTCTCATGGATTGCCATGAGTAGCTAAACTTTTAATACTTCTTTTCCTTAGGTGTTTTTGATCAATGAATCTTTGGTGAGACTTTTGTTCTTAATAGTTTGACTTTTCTATTTGAATATGTTTCTTATCCCTATGCTTCATCTTATGTGTTCATATTTTGATTGATTTGGTGCGCAACATATCTTGAGATTTATGAATGTATAGTTAGATTAAAGTAGCTTGAGTCAAGCTAAAGTTGGTCCAAGTAACAATTGTAATTCTAGGAGTCCTAGGTTCAATGGGATATCAAACCTTGTTGAAATCCTTAGGCCAAGATGGAAATTGATGTAGGCAAGTTTGGTATTGATTTATCATGCATGTGGATTAATAAAACTTAATGCTTGTTATAGGAAGGGGTGGTACCTGGATCATAACATAAGAGGTTAATTTTGTTAGTAACAAGTTAATCTGTTTAGCATGTTGGAATGAGCATCACGTCTGATTCCTATACCAATTATTCAAATGGATTTGTTTAAGATATTAAGAGGATTACTTTGTTCCAATGAAAATTGATGTCTACGTCTTAGGCTATATATCGATTTAGGATGATTTATGATTCTTAATTGATTGCAATTTAAGTCAAATTAATGCTTGGTGTCTATGATCCATGATTCGATTGATCAAATTAATTACCTAAAAGAGAAGAAGTATGCCTTTTTATCAACTGTTTTATCTTAAGTTATTTTCTAGTTATTTAATTTAGATTTATTTAAAATTGTTTTCTAGTTTAATTTGATAATTCAAAAGTCCATTAAAAAAATCCCTTTTCTGTGAGGTTTTCTTTTGTAAGATTTACCTTTGATTTGCTCATACATTCCCTGTGGATTCGACCCCTACTTGCCTAGCTATTTGTTATTGGTTTGTGGGGATTTATCTTGTGATTTGTTCAACGACCGATCACAATTTTGGCGCCGTTGCCGGGGAAGGTTTAAGTAATTGAAGGCAAATTATTACTTAAGAATTTCTTACCTTTATCCTTTATATTTTTCGTTATTTTTGTTTTCAATTTTTAGTTTAGTTAATTTTTCCTTACTTTTTATTTTTTTCCAAGTTACTTGTTATTGTTGGATTCTTTGTTCAAGTTCTTTCTAGGTGTTGTATGCCAAATACAAGGAGTACTGGTACCAAGGACTTAGTATTCAATTCTGAGCCTGAACGTACACTCTTTGCACTAAGGAAGGAGAATTTGCCTAGAGAGCAAAGGGAAGATTTGTCAACACCAAGTTCTCAAGCTAGCTCTCCACGTTCCACCACTTTTTCTTCAACTTTGGAACCACAACCCCAAGAGAAAACATGGGCGAAAACAACAACAATAGGACTTTGAGGGAATTTGCTGCCCCAAATGTAGCTACACAACGCTTAGCAATTCAATATCCAAACAATGAAGAAAATTTTGAGATCAAGTCTGGATTCATTCAATTACTGCCAAAATTTCATGGTATGCCTAGAGAAGATCCACATCGACATCTCACAGATTTTCAAATTGTTTGTTCATCCATGAAGATGCAAGGTATTTCCAAGGAGCAATTTAAACTTAGAACTTTTCCTTTTACCCTTATGGATCGTGCAAAGGATTGGTTGTACTACATGCCTAGTGGTTCAATCACTTCTTGGATGAGCCTTAAGAAGCTGTTCTTGGAGAAATTCTTTCCTGCTCATAAAGTATCAAGCATTCGAAAGGAGATAAGTGGAATTAAGCAATCCCAAGGCGAGACTATGTACGAGTTTTGGGAACGTTTCAAGAGGTTGTGCTCAAGTTGTCCAAATCATCAAATCCCTGAACAATTGCTTATTCAATACTTCTATGAGGGTTTACTCCCACTTGATAGGTCTTCCATAGACTCTGCAAGTGGAGGGGCTTTCATCGACAAAACTCCCACCAATGCTTGGACTTTGATTGAAAATATGGCCGCCAACACACAACAATTTGGTACTCGAGAGAGTTGTGCACAAAGAGATGGAAACATTAGAAGAATCAATGAAGTACTCAACCCATTCCTCTACATTGGAGCAACGAATTGAAGAGACAAATCAACAAATTGCTCTGCTCAATGATTTGGTCAAATCGAACTTATCAAGTGTGCAAAAGGTTTGTGGAATTTGTTCCTTAGGACACCACACAGATAAGTGCCCTAGTTTGGTCGAAGATGATGTTGAAGAAGTCAATGCTTTAGGAATGCAAGAGGGATTTCAAAGGAAACAAGAGCCATTTCCAAGGAGCTACAATTCTTATGGGAACCAAGGTGCTTACCAAGCAAGGCCAAACAACTATCCAAGACAATCTTCACACTATTCCGAAGGAATACAACAAATGAGAGAGACCATGGAGATCATCAAGAAGCAATTAGGTCAATTGGCAAGTGATGTAAGTGAGCTCAAAGCACAAGGCCAAAACAAGATCCCATCTCAATCAAAAGTGCCCCCTAAGGAGAATGTGAATGCTATTACCTTGAGAAGTGGAAAAGAGTTGGAAGAACCATATCCAACTAAGTCTACAATGGATGAAGGGACAAGCAAGAAAGAAGAAGAATTGCATGTGCTAGCGAAGGAGATCAAGATTGAAGATGATGAACCCATTATTCTTGAATTTGTCAAGGATAATGGAGAAGCCAAGGAAACTTCTGTGGTCAAGCCCAAATTGGATTCAAAGAAGGAACCTTTTCCAACCAAGTCAAGGAAATCAATGAAAGAAGATGAAGATCAAGACATCTTGGATATCTTTCGAAAGGTCGAGGTCAACATCCCACTTCTTGATGCAATTCAACAAGTACCAAGGTATGCAAGGCTTCTTAAGCAATTGTGTACAAACAAGAAAAGGTTGCAAGGTAAGTTGAATGTTGGAGCAACAGTTTCTGCTGTTTTGCAAAAACATTTACCTCCAAAATGCAAGGATCCTGGTATGTTTTCAATTACTTGTTCAATTGGAAATACTATCATTGATAATGCTATGCTTGACTTAGGAGCATCTTTAAGTGTCATGCCTTATTCTTTCTATCAAACTTTAAAAATTGGTCCTTTAAAATACACTGATATTGTTCTTCAATTGGCCGATGGATCTTTGGTGCATCCTATTGTTGTGCTAGAGAATATTTTGATTAAAGTGCAACATTTAATTTTTCCTATTGATATTTTTGTTATGGAAATGGAAAGAGAAATTACAAAGGATCAATGCCCTCTTTTATTAGGAAGGCCTTTCCTAAGGACTTCTCACACCAAAATCGATGTTTTTGATGGTTCATTGACGATGGAGTTTGATGGTGATGTAATTCATCCCAAACTTTCATCAAATTTATCTTTGAAAACTAATGATTTTGTTTGTGTAGTGAAAAAGTGGGTAATGAAAGAGTTAGGTACAACATCTTCAACCATGACAAGTGAGCAACTTTCAAAGGGGAGGCAAAGGATTACAAGCTTTCGACAACGCAAGGATGAGAATTTCCACCTAGCTTGGGAGAGATTCAAGAAACTTTGTGCCGATTGCCCTCAACATGGCATTTCACAACAAGTTTTGATCGAGTGCTTCTATCAAGGATTAGAAGTCGATGATCAACTTCTTATGGATAGCATCAACAACATACCCTTGTGTGATCGTACTGTGAAGGACGCATATGAAGCATTGGAAGCTTTGACTCAAGCAATTGCACCTCCAAGTTGGATCAAGAAGAAAAACAAAGAGAAGCTTGGAGAAAGAGGCAAAATTTCCAACAACACGCGTGAAGATATCAACAAGGAATTGAAGGAAGCTCGAGAGAAGTTACTCAAAATTGATGGGGCCATAATTGAACTTTTCAAAGCCATGAGTGACACTCTCAACATCACCGTGGAACTTTTGAAGGAGCACACTCAACGTTCCTTCACCAATGGAGAATAGTCCACGAGGATGTCTAGCCAAAAACATTAAATCAAGGCGCTAATTGGGAGGCAACCCAATACACTAACATCTATCCTTTTC
>AWWV01007300.1:0-13331 GCA_001974805.1 Corchorus capsularis
TTTCCTACGGGCACAAACTATTCTTGTAGAATTCCTAAAGACTTGATCTCTCAATAACTATAAGTGTTGAAGATCATTTTTCCTTCAAACAAGATTTTGATGTAACAAATGATCATTAAGACCAAAGCCATTATTTTTAACCTGATTTTGCCCCATGCTTCTGCAGCATGTCTAGCCTGTGGAATATTGCCATTCAAAGGCAATCCAACCAACATCTGCCATCAACTCTTCTGTAGGTCTAACCGTGTTAGAATTGACTCTATCTAAATGAGGCATGATCGTGTCGTCAGTAATCATAAGATAATCCCCACAAAACCTAACTAAAGTAGATAGAGCAAGCAGGGGTCGATCTCACAGAGAAGGGTGAAGAACTTTTATTCCCAAGAACAAATCTTTTCCAAAAATTAGTTCTAAAACAGAAAACAGGGGATTTAAAATTATCAATTAAAAAGAAAGCAATTAAACTAAAAACTAAGCAATGTAAATTAAATCTAAATATAAATCTAAATCTATAGCAATTATAAAGCAAACAATAATTAAAAAGCATACTTCTTCTCCAGTGGTATGATTCAATCAAATTAACTATGGATCCTCGATTTAAAAGGTGAATTTTGCATCTTATTCTTGACTGACAACTGATATAGGTTTCCCAACATGTATTTTAGATAAGAGGCCGATTAAAGCTGCAGTTATCCCTTTTATTCCTTCAGCAATCGATTACTTTCTTAGGGCTTAAAGATCACTTGAGAACAAAGCATTAAGATTCTGGAATTTTCTGGATTTCTGCAGAAACTTAGACTTGATATTCAGGCTTGAAGATGGCAAATCTGGGCTTTGCACTTCAAAAGAAAGTTGTAGAGCTCGGAGTTAGCTTTCCAACGGCTACTCATGGGCTTAAAACGGACATCTGAGCAGAAAGTTATGGCCTTTCTACGAAGACTGCGCTTTAATCGAGTTTATATCGCAAATTTGCGGGATTATTGCGGGATTTGGATATTAGGCCTACAAATTGGGATTTTAACTCCAATTATAGGTTTATATGGGCTGAGTATATTCCCATATAAATAATCCAAAAATCCTCAACTTCAGGGCTTCTTCTGGGCTTGGCTTCAATCCTTTGCAAATAAGCTCCAAATCTTCAATTCTTGCTTCTTGAATTAATTCTTCAATTGTCTTCAATTCTTCAAATTATCTTCAAATAATCCTCAAACACGAACTTCGCATCTTCAAATCTTCATTCCAAATGGCTAAATCCATAGTTGAGTAAAAAGTCACCAAAATAGCTCCAAAAAGAGTGAAAAACAATAAGTTTTCACTTTTCTTGTCTTCAGGACCTAAAAACACAGATACTTGCAAAATAGGGTAAAAATACATATAAAAGTAGCAAAAAAGCATAGAAAAATAGCTATAAAAATATGCATAATTTTGACTCGATCAAGGCACCATAATATTAACAGAACTAAATCTTCCAGACTTCCTGTCTTCATTTTCTGCTACATCAGAACAATTTCCATGCTCCCTAATAATGAGCCAAATAAGCCCTGAACTTTTGTTTCCAAATAAGCCCCTAAACTCTTAAAAAATACCAAATAAGCCCTGTTGCCTAGGCTAAATGCTCAAGAAAGGACTAAACGTTTCAAGATTTTCTCAAATAAGGATCAAAATACACAATTTCAATAAATTAGAACACATAGCAAAATTTTACAAATTAGGGAATCCTTAAATGAAAACCAATGCTTCTCATGCATACACGTTAAATTTGATAAAAAATGATATTATCATGTTAATTAAAAATCAAACCCTATTAATTAAAATAAATTCATTAAACGTGATATGATATAAAATTATCATGTGCTTTTCAATTTATATATATCTCACACACTAGTATTAACTTATATTGTATCCAATTTATAAAATATTAAGTATGTTTTCTAATTTGTTGAAATTGTGTATTTTTTATCCTTATTTGAGAAAATCTTGAAACGTTTAGTCCTTCTTTGAGCATTTATCCTTGGCAACAAGGCTTATTTGGCCTTTTTTAGGAGTTTAGGGGCTTATTTGGTAAAAATAAAAGTTCAGGGGCTTATTTGACAGTTCGGTGTAAGTCAGGGGCCTTTTTGCTCATTAAGCCCTAAATAATAGGCTACACAAAGGAGATAGCCTTCTCCCATCCCTAAACCAACCCCGCCCGTCCCAGAATTTGGACCTGAGACCTCCTATTGGAGGCTCAAGCTCTTAACTACTGGGTTGTCCCCTTGGGGATAGAAATAATTTAGTATACTTGTTGCGCCAAATTTTTCTTTGAGAGTTTTCGCAAGTAAACACTAAATGGCAGTATAGAGCGTGCCAGTCAATTTGCTGAAATTGACAAAGACTGCAGAAATGTAAAGTTGTCGCTGGATGCAACATATTAAAGATCAGACGAATGGATTTGTGGGAGTTGGATCAAAGTCACACCGAAGTATTTAAATCATCTATCTCAGATTTGTTTCTCAAAATAAATGTTTTCAAAGGTCGTTCTTGAAGGAAAAGAGCGAGAAATAACGAGTTGATTGTTATTGATGAACTTATAACGGGTTGCAAGCGATTTAACGTCCGGAGACAAGATTGAAATAAAGGAAATATGAAAAACGAGACAAGATTGAAACAAAGGAAATATGAAGAACAAGTATGATCTTGTGATGAACAAAGAGAAAATAACAGGAATTCTATAGAGAGTTTGAGAGGAAAAGCACGAGGCTTGGTATTTTGCACGGAGCAAGTTTGTAGCGTATTGAAAATTGTTGGAGGAGGTCCCAATTTATAGGGCGCGGTATGGGCTCTAGATCATGGGCCGGCCATCTGGCTCTACTTTAGTCGCCAAGAATTTGATGTTGTAGCAACCTTACTGCGTTATCCTGCTGCACTTCCTTCTTATCATGCTAATCAAGGAGACTTCCAGGAAATTGTTATTCTGACTTGACAAGCCTACCAACGCCACATACTATGTGAAACTACGTTGCGTGACAAACTTCATACAACTTCCGGATATCTGACTAGCCTGGTGCATTTGCGCGCGTCTAGCACTACATCTATGTTGCGCGATGATGATGAAACAACCCAAACATGCTTGACTTCAACTTTGAACCACTAGGCCACGAAAATATCAATAACTTAACCAAACTTAGCCCATTTTTTTTTTTGAAAAGCATAAGTATATATATATATAATTCTTTGCAAAGGTACAAAGAACTACATCTGGACAAGCAAAACCATCCAGCAGACAAGCAAAAAGAGGACAAAGATAAACACATCAAGGCCACAAACAAAAATCACTACTGTGCACCATGCCTTAGTAGGATCCAAAGCAACCAAATCCCACGAAATACCCCCTGCTTCCACAGATCAGCCTTCTTCAAAAGATCAACAAATGTTACAAAGTTCGCTTCATGTCCTTACTTGTGAAAGACAACTTTGGAGAAGAGCCCCAAAAAAAAACTACCGGAAATGAGCAAATTGATCACAGCGAGAAAAAGCAACAGGCGGACTAAAAAGCTATTCCACTGAGCAAATACTTGTGTCACAGGGTAAGAGCCAAGTCGACTGGAAGCTGAACAAAACAGGATCAAGGGAAGCCAGCAGAACAAAGACAGAAAAGTCGAGCCACAAAAGAAGCAACAATAGGAAAAAGAGGACAGCACCTCATCCAACCTTGCATAAAAGAGATAACTATACAAAGACACCCACTAAAACCATTAGAAAAGAGCATATTTGCTAGCTGTTTGAATGCGTTTTCCAATCTTCATATTCAATCTCCACCAACTTGTTGATGATGTCTTCACCATTGCCCTTAAAAGACAGCCCAATCAACTGACCAATTTTCAAAGTCTCTGTTGCTTCTTTCCTAAACATTTTGTTCTAAGTTGTATGTCTACATCCGAAATGTGATTATCATCTTCGGTGATTTCAGGAGCGCAAGAAGTGCCAGCAACAGTCTTAGAGTGCTTTCTTTTTCCTACTCCAATTATGTTTGGTTCGTTTCTTTTTCTTCCTATGTTTATTCCAATTGAGATCCTTAAAAGTATCCGAACAATCAAAATGTTGCATTGAAGAAGGGGTAGAGGGGGATCTAGCGTCTAAAGCGAAAGTATTATCCCGTACACAATCATTACTAGAAGGGACAATGGCAAGGTCTATGGGAGATTCAATATGAGCAATGGGTTCATCTAGCAACCCAAGTTCAACAGAGGTGACCTCTTCATAATCATTCACATCCGAATCAAAAGGATCGAGATTGCTGCCAATCTCATAAAAAACTTCTTTATAATTCATCTCCTTAGCAAGAATCATGTTGATTTCCTCCGTACTTCTATAGTGTATGCTAATGCAAGGGCTCCCCAAGCATTTAGAAGTATCCGAATAAGTTTCCTGCAAATGATCATCCTGAAAATCACTCTCCACAGTAGCCTCTGCATAGTTAGGAGATGGAGCATCCTCTAAACAAAGAACATCCAATTTTGAGTTTTGAGTGTGATCCCAACTAGTGCTTGGTCTAGGGAAGAACTGCAAAGCTTGACCCCAGTTGAAGAGGAGGTTAGCATTTGAGAGATCTCCCAAGAGCACCTTACTTTGACCGAAGGGTTTTGCAAAGGAACCACATCAAGCTTGTAATTCTGCAGGCAACTAGAAGTATGTTCTTTGGCATGAGAAACTAAATTGGCATAGGAAAACTTGAAGAGTAAGAAGGCACCAGTTGAGGCACCAGTTGGCGGCCTGAAACTTACCTTTGAAGAGTAAGAAGGCCTCCACGGAGAGCTCCGTTCGAAATTGTTCTGATAAAATCAATGACCGAAGGGCGAATGAAATCGAGGACGCCAGGTAGAGGAGCGATTGTTCCAGATCCTATTCCTTGACGGCTCTTCTCGAAATCTCCCATGGAAGCCACGATTGAACCGATTCCAGCGATGGAAAGGACGCCATTTCCACCGATTCATCATTCTAAGGCGGAACCGCCGTCCAGGAAAATAGGTAGATGACCAAACTTAGCCCATGGTTCAAAAATAATAAAGATCAATCAAGAAAATAGCTCACACCGGGGCAAAATGCGACTTGTCCTTAATTGAAAGACTTGCAAAAGTTGCCAAAAATGGTCAAATAGGCTAAGACATGAAAATGACTAGCCATGAACCATTATTTAACGTTATGAATATGGCTTCATGCAAATGATGTCATGTCATGCTTGAATTTGTCCTTTTCCGACCATGTGTCCTTAATTGAAAACCGTGAAAAAGTTACAAACTGAGTCGGATTAAGCCAAGATTTCACCAGGAGTATGCTATTAGCCCAAGGAAACATTGTGAAGGGTCTTGGCTAGAATCGGCATGCTTCACTTAGTGAAAAATTGGCTTTCCTCCCAAATTGTCCTCAGTTGAATAATATGTAAAAGTTGATATCTAAATATGCCTGAAGATCATGCAGCACAATGTATGGGCGGCTCATCCATGATGTTGGAGTGTAAATAATGTTAGATATGCTGCATATCCCAAGTCAGAATATTGCATCTCATGTTCCTTCGTGCAGTGTGATATGGTTGCTGCACCTTGAAGAATTAACTCCTTACCACGTCTGACGGTTGCACAGCATGACTTAAAATTATCAGGCCGTGATTAATTCCCTTATTAATAGAAATAATTATGAAAATAATTATTATTTAATAAATTTCGGCCCATTATTAGGAAAATAAAGCCTTTTCCTATCTGACATAGAATTAAAGTGGCACTGTATGCTGCTACGCTTAGGTTTTCGAGATACAAATTCAAAGACATATTTATTCTTAATTACACACATATTTATTCCTTTATTACTAACCACACATCTTAATTACACAAATTCAAAGACATATTTATTCTCAAATGTAAATTGAGATATAAACAATATTGTATAAGATTAGTTTACCAACTCTTTCTCTGGTCAAAGAAAAAAAAAGCTTACTTACTCTTTTCCTTTATCAATCTTTGTTTTCGTTCCCTTGAAATATTTATAGACCTTGTCACATTATGCAAACTGTTTAGTGATTGCTTACGAAGCTTCCGAATCAATTACTAAAATCATTCGTTTATGGGAAAATCAGAGATCCTTTCTACTTACCATAAAATTCAAAGATAGTAAGAATTAAAGAAGGTACTAAATATTTTAGTTTGAGGAGAAAAGCAAGAGCAACTGAAATGATATACTAGTGAATAAAAGGAAGGTTTGGGGTTGGTATTAAGCAAGTAAAAAGAAAAAAAACAGATGTACCAAAAAAAAACAGACTTATTAGTCTTTTTCTTAGTCGAGAGAAAATAATTCCTTAACTTTTAGAATTTGTGACACATCATCCCTCCATCGATTCGGTAGGCTACAGGTCACGTCTGTCAACCATGCAAATAGAAGTTAACAAACGTTAATCATGTGCGTTCATGTGACAGATATATATTAGACACGCAAGCAAGAGTTAATAGATATTAGTCACGTGACTTATTTCTTTTGCTGTGTCTCAAACTTTAGGAGTTTATGGAGTAGTTTGTCCTAAATTATAGTTTAGAGAGTTAAATTTCATATAACATATAGGCTCAATTGATCAAAGAAAATGTGATAAATGGAAAGGTAACCACATCGATCAATATATATTTTATTTTACATATAATTGATATTTATTGTATTTATTTTCACCAACGATGGGAACACTCTTTTTATTATTTTGGTTAAACGTAAAAAGCTATTTATAGCGGAGTAAAGCTTCGTATTTATATATGCACAAAAAGCCTTTCTCTGGAACACAAAATGTTGAGGATTGTTTATTGTCTTAACAGGTAGAATCGATCGAGGTAGGATCAATCATCAATGCCATCATCACTCGTTATGTCTTTGGGGCTTAAGGTAGATACCACATTTCTTGACAAGAATTTCACCTTGACCGTAAACAGAAACCTCAATTTCATCTCCTTCCTCTGCATCTAAATCCTTAAAAATATGGTATCCCTTATAATAACTTACCCATGCATGATCTTGAGATATCCCTCCTTCGTCCAAGGAGTTGCACCAAGCCAAATCAACAGTCCGACAACGCTTTGTTTTGTTTTTGAAAAATATAGTAATGCAAGTAGCAACCCTTTGACCATCATGATCTTCATTGAGCCCTATGAGAACCTTGAGAAATATTGGGTCGAGAGAAGAAGAACAGCGGGTAGGAAAAAAAAATCTCGTTAGAGTCTAGCTCTTGATACCATATGAGAACCTTGAGAAATTGGATGAATAGAGTTCTACTTGTATTGTATTCTGATGTGAATATATAGAGATACAAAGATAGGTTAGGATCGGTACAAGATAGGTTAGGATTGATACAAGGTGTTTACAAGATAAGGGAGAGGTTAGCTACATCTAAATACAAGATAAAGAGAATAGCTATACAAGGTGATTGTTAAGTAGTTGTAGAAGAGAAGGAGTTTTGTTTCACTCCAATACTCCCCCGCAAGATTGAGGAGCCGTTGGACACTCCAATCTTGGAGACAAGTAGCTCAAAACGATTCTGGGGAAGAGATTTTGTTAGAGCATCTGCCAACTGCACAGTGGAAGGTATGTGAGCTACTTTCAAAGCACCATTGCTGATCTTCTCACGAACAAATAGATAATCAAGGGCTAAATGTTTCATTCGGGAGTGGAAAACCGGATTCACACAAGTATAAGTAGCACTCAAATTGTCACACAAGATGAGTGGAGGCACTACAAAAAAACGCTAAGATAGGGGCGTTTATTTAGCGACGTTTCCTCAAACGCCGCTATTCTATTCACTAAAATTCAAGATAGCGGCGTCTGAAACTCAAGACACCGCTAAATGGAGGCGTCCCAACCTCAAAACGCCGTCATCTTTAATTTTTCTCAGAGGGAGGCAAATTGGTAAAAAAAGTAGGCTAAAATTAGCGGCGTCTGGGTTAAAGACGCCACTAAATAGTGGCGTATGAGGTCCTAAACGCCACCATCTTTAATTTTCTCTGAGGAACGCAAATAGGGTAAAAAAGAAGGCTAAAAGATAGCGGCGTCTGGGTTCAAGACGCCGCTAAATGGTGGCGTCTGAGAACAAGACGTCGCTAAATAGTGGCGTCTGAGACCAAGACGCCGCTAAATAGTGGTGTCTGAGACCAAGACGCCGCTAAATAGTGGCGTCTTAGACCAAGACGCCGCTAAATAGTGGCGTATGAGGTCCTAAACGCCGCCATCTTTCTGAGGAAGGCGAATTGGGTAAAAAAGAAGGCTAAAAGATAGCGGCGCGGCGTCTGGGTACAAGACGCCGCTAAATAGTGGCGTATGAGGTCCTGCACGCCGCCATCTTTATTTTCTTATCCGAGGAAGGCAAATTGGGTAAAAATGAAAGCTAAAAGATAGCGGCGTCTTGAGGTTCGGACGCCTCCATTTAGCGGCGTTCTTGAAACCAGACGCCGCTAAATAGTGGCGTCTAAGGTCCTAAACGCCGCTATATATAATCTTTTTAAAAGAATAGAAATTTCGTCAAAATAAAGACTATTAATAATTTAGGATAATTATAAATATATTCTCTTATTATTATTTTCTTATTATAGGATAAAATACAAAATTTATATTTATTTATGACGTTTAAAATAGTGTAAAAAAAAACATGAAAATGGTAATGGTAGCACTCGAACTCGTGAAAACCATATCTAATCTATCCACTCCCACCAAACCTTCTAACATTAATCTTATGATAACAAATGTTAAGATAATATTATTATAGCTCAAGGCCAGAGACTAATATGGTAGCTTTTCACATAGTGTCTCATATCATGATAGTCTACATTGAAATAACAATGTATTTAGAGAATGAAAATTGATTAATACATAGACTAGTACAGGTAAGGAGTGGATCGAAAATTCCAAATCTCCTTAAAAAAGGAAAAAAATCAAAAATTAAGTATGGAAACGGCCTTTTTTTGACGAAAACTTGGGCCACGACACCCTGCCATTGCGTTCGTCTCGAAACATTAGGTGGTTTAATAAAAAAACACCCCAATCGGGCAACCGAGCGCAAAGTTATAACCTTTCAAAGTTTTGAAATCATTTTAGCCTTATGACTAAAATTATTTTTTTAGGTAAAACGTCATCGTTCTTTGGGAAATAAATGGAGAAGATATTTCTTTAACTTTACCGGCGTCTATACTTATAAACGCCGTAATTTGGCCTTGTATAATTCGAGGAAATCGCGACTCCTCTTTTAATTTCTGAAGTCTGAACTCTGAAATGTAAAAGGCTAAGTCTCAAAGCTCTCAACCCGTTTGAAACCCTGACCTAGCCGAAATTCTCAAAACTAATTAACCTGTTTTATTTTTCTTCCCAAATTTCATCTTCTTCGAATTTTCCTAGCCCTAAAAATTTCCACTTACCATTTCCTGTCGAAATCCCTAACTCCACTTCCTCAACAATTTTCCAAAGTCCTTTTCTTTTTCTTCAATGCCCAAACCCTAACCCTCTCAAATTCTTCTTCCCAGATCAGATCCTGAAAGAAAACAAAAAACTGATTTTCAAATTAATTGAATTTCTCTCCGAAACGTGATTGATAGAATTAGGAATTGAAATCCAAATCTCAATCTCATAGCCTGAGAGAGAGTCGTTATAGTAATAAGAATTACGGATCTGGCTGCCTCATTTTGAGCTCGCCTCAGCCTCAGCCTCAGCCCCAGCCCCAGCCCCACGCTTATTCTGGAGATGTCTTGTTAGAATAGAACACTAACAAGGTCGGTTCTTCTTTAACATCTTTCATTTTCTGTTAAGCTTCTTTTGCGCTTTCAATTATCGAGATCCGATCTGATTTGTCTCCCATTCAATTATGTTTCCTCATTCCTAACTTTAGTATTGTGTTCCTTCCAACGAAAACACAATAATTTTAATCTTATGGTTGTTATTGCAGGATCTGATTGTTGAGTTATTTTGATACATCTTCTTTGCTTTATTTTTCCTTGTCCAATTATAAGTACTCTGCTCTAGATGAGTGAATATAGATCTGCCATCATCATATTTGGAATGCATTGCTCCTTAATGATCTAAGAGATCTTTTTTTCTTGTGCAAAACCTATTTGCAGAATTCTTGAAGAAAGGTTATGGAATGGAATGTGATTGGTTAGTAGTTATGCATGTTGAAATGAATTTCCCCTTTTGTTTCACTCATAATCATCTTTTGGTTTGTTTGACATAGCGATTAAACTTATATTTATTTACCTGAGAATCTGAATTGATTATTTGTAGTTTCAGGTTTTAGGATCTTTAAATTTTTAATCATTTATATGGAATAATGACTACATTATGAAAGATTAGTTTGCAATAAAACCTGGTGAATCGAAGTGATGTTGTCTAGAATGCCATAATTGCTTGCATAGTATTATAGACTGTTGTGACTGACGAAAATCATTCTCCATAGGTGGTCACTTGGTGCAATTATGTATGAAATGCTTGTGGGATATCCACCATTTTATTCAGATGATCCAATGTCAACTTGTCGGAAGGTAAGTTTAGAAATATAGCCAATTGATGCTATGTGTTGCTTCCATAGTTATTTTCTACTTTAGTCCAAACCCTGCCCATGTTATCCTCCTGTTACTTTCATCTGAAGAACAGTTAGCTGTCCTGATTATGCTGAGGCTAGGATGTAAAAAGGAATTGCCATGGTCAACAATACATCCTTTTTGCTTTTCTTTTTGGTTTTTTTATTCTGGAATCTTTACAAAATTTCCTCCACCATTTTCCTGTTATATGGCAGCTTCAAGTATAATCCTTTTGTCATCTGCATAATAGCCACTTGTTTCAGTAAAAGGAGAGATATGGAGAAGTTTCATTGACTGACTAATAAGTTTTATTGATTGCTTACTTGTCACTGTGCAGTCTGAGAACCCGAGTCGAACAACATCAAAAACAGGTCCATGGAGGAAGGTAAGCTTCCAATAGTTTTTATATGGTGTTCAACTCTTCTGTCTATTGCAATTCAGTCTGCCTCTATGTTGCAGATGTTTATATAAGTTTTTCCTTGCTTTGTTTCTACTCTATGTTGCAGATGCTTTCATCAAAGGACATCAACTTTGTGGGATACACATACAAAAATTTTGAAATTGTCAATGATTATCAAATGCTTGGGATTGGTATTCTTCCTTCTCCACTTTGCATGTAATTATGTAAATCATACGAGTATGGAATGGGTTTTGAGAATTATGTGCCAAAATGCCTCTCTGACTAGTATCTCAAGTCTTTAAGATACTCTGGGAAAAAGCTCTCAAGTTACTAAAGCTTTATAGAACCATTATCATGTTGAAGCCATGCTTGTCAGACCAAAAATGGTTGCAATGTCGGGTTTGTCTGAAAAATGCATCTTAAGTATAATATAGCTTCATTCTTCTGTAGACCATAGTTGTTATAGTAATTTGCACTGAACGATTTAACTCAAGTCACAATTTTCATGTTTCGTTCTACTTGTATGGCATTTACATATTGGTATTGGAATCATGTTGAGTTCAACTAACAACTAACAAGGTCTTAAGCTAGAGATCTACTTAGATGTTGGGTAATGTAACTCTACCTGTTGTGACTTGGGAGACAGAAGCATGAAAATTGTGTTATTGCTATGACAAAGTTAATGGATGAACTATTGTTTATTTTGCAGGTATTTTACTTGTCGGAAGAAAATGCTTGGTTCACTTGGTTATGAAGAACAGGATGCTAAAACTTTTGCTTCATGGGTATTGCAGAGATCATTTTCTATGGCTTAATCTTATATTTATTTAAGACAATCTATACTATAGATTCTTGCAATAAAACAAGTTGTTGCAGCTATTATTCATAAGAAAAATTTAATTGAATGTGGCAATTGTTTTGTTTTACGATTATTTGAAGTATAATTATTTGTAGGGTATAAGTTGATCATTTTCCAGGGACAATGATGTAAACATTTCCTTTATAGCTGGTTTTGAATATTATTTTTTTTCCATGGAAATTATTTTTTTTAAAATTAAAAACCCAAAATAGCGGCGTCTATGACATAAAACGCCACCATTTAGTGGCGTTTTCATGTACGGAAACACCACTAAATTGCGGCGTTTCTTGTACAGAAACGCCGCTATTCCTAAATCAAAATTTTGTTTACATTTGCACTTATACATTTATAAGCTAAATTTAGACTAATAAAGGGAGTCCTTTGTCTTCCATGGATCTTCCCTTGCTCCTTACTTCCTTCATTCCTCTCTCGTACGAATTGAGCATGTGGATTAAAGTTTCCCTTGCAAATATGCAACAAATTGACATTAGTCAATCATACAACAAGTGCAAGTGAAAGGCTAATTCAGCTTGTTCAAAAAGGACAATTCAGGTTCAATTGCAGCAACACAATACCACAGGCCTGATGATATAGCAGATTATGCTCAACAGGATCCAACTGCCAATACAATGAAGTTCAAAGGAAACAATGGCAGTAATTCTAAAAAGCTGAGCAAAGTAAGCAGTTCAGACAAGTAGTACAATACAAAGTGTTACTACGGAATTATACTGAGGGGAAATTAAAATAGGAGGAGATTCGTTGCCAACAATTAAAGCAACATAGTCAAACAAACCTGAAAGTAAAGAGCAACTTTGATCAGATGTACAATGAAATCTATTCTAACAGATGCATAAGGTTCGTTCATCTATATCAGATAGGGGTCAAACCCAATTCAATAGAGGCGCAAGATTAAAGTCAATACACAAGCACAGTTGATAAGTGTTAGTTTTACATGTTCCTTAGTATTAATTTGGTATATATTCAACATTATTTCTAACACTTTTCGTGATTTTATTTGTTGAATCTTCACATCTTTGATTTTATGGCTTGTAGGTTTAATTTGGAGCATTTAGGACTTTCATTGAAGGATTTTTGCATGACTTTGTCATTTCATAGGAGTGAAGAGCATTGGAGCAAGAATTTAGAATCAAAGTTTGAAGAAAATTCAGGACAACATCGGCCCAGATGTTGTCAACTTCTGCCCAGACGTTACACTGTTGAAAAATGAGCAAGGATTTCAGAACAACTTCTGTACCGATCCTGTCAACTTCGGGACAGAAGTTGTTGCGATTTTCACTTAAATTAAATTACTCTAAACTCTTGTAATTTGACCTAGAAAGTCATGTGCCGACTTGGGACATATAAATAGGATATTTTAGAGTTATTTAGACATCTTTTACATCTCTTTGAAGAAGGAAAACACTACTTTGCTATGGGAGAGAAAGATTTCAGAGATTAAGCAGGATTTGACAGATCAACCTTGTTTCAGTCTAAGATTTCTTCT
>AWWV01007301.1:0-27297 GCA_001974805.1 Corchorus capsularis
AAAAAATCAAAAAAATCTGTGCTGTTATCGATATTTTTCAAGAACTAGGGTTCTTAGTTTGGGAAATTTGGGAATTAGGGTTTTCTTGTGCAATTGATCGATTTATTTGCAACTAATCCTAATTGTTTGTGTAATTGGATCCTTGGATTGCTTTTGCTGTTAATTGTGATTTGATTTGAAGAATTTCAGGTTACAAACCCTATTGGATTCAAGTGGTACAAAATAGGAGACAAGTGGTACTAGGGTTTATGCTAATCGATTGATATTGTGATTGTGCTTGTGATTAAGTTTTTGTGCAGCAACTTTGGAGAAGAATTTCGACATAAGGAGCCTGCATCAAGTGGTTTGGTTTGGTTTAAGATCACTTTTCTTTTGATTCACAAATAACTTTGCTATTAATTGTTTGTTCCTCAAGTAGGTCACGAGAAGAAAGGAGTGCTCTAGGAGTTGCTCTTATTAGGCCTATTGAAGCTAGTAAAAGGCAAATCTTGTGAGATCATTAAGAAAGTAGTGGACCGCCAATCCATAGGACTTGAGTACAAACACGAGAGCACAAGTCAAAGGTATAAGCACACACACACTTGTGAGGATTTTTATTACTTAATTTTTTGTTCTTTTTGAGTATACAATGGGAGATAGACAAGAAGAGCAAAAATCAAAGGAGAGAATACAAAATGCTATGTTGCAACAAATCATACGACAACTTGGCACCATGACAACAAGATTGGAGGCATTGGAAACTCGAAATCCACAGGCTCAACAAGGAGCTAATGCCGCAATCAACAATGAGGATCATCCTCCACCACCGAGGCAAATTGCTAGAATCGATCCCATGGAGAGACTAAGGCAACAAGAACTTGGTGGACAAGCTCACAATGAAAACATGCGGCCTACGAGAGGAATTGAAAGAGAGGAGCCTAAGGACAACATCAAATACAAAATCCCTAAATTCAATGGGAGAGGGTCTCCATCCGATTACTTGGAGTGGGAGTCTTGGATATGTATTTTGACTACTATCCACATGCCGAGCCAAAGAAGGTACAAATTGCTACTCTTGAATTCACGGAGAATGCTTTAAATTGGTGGAATCAATTGGTGCAAACAAGAAGAAGAAACTTGGAAAGGCCGATCAACACTTGGTTAGGTCGAAAGAGTTATATGAGGAAGAGGTTTGTTCCAAGCTTTTACACTAATGGACTCTACCAAGAGTTGCAATCTTTGAGGCAAGGAACTAGGAGTGTTGATGAATACTACTCCGAGATGATGTTGTTGATGTCAAGGGCCGAGATCGATGAAGCTCCACAAGCTACTATAGCTAGATTCTTGGCGGGATTGAATAGAGAAATTCATGATATCGTGGAGATGCAACAACACTATGAGGTTGAGGAATTGCTTCAACATGCTTTGAAGGCCGAAAGCCAAATAAAAAGGAATAAGAAGAGCTTTACATCATTATCATCAAGCTCATGGAAAACTCTAATCAAGAAGGATGAGAAGTCATCAAAGGAAAAGGAGTCTGCGCAAAAGGTTATGACCCCTAAAACCGATTCTAAATCTTCATCTAGCTCATCTTCTAAAAGCTATGTAAAGTGTTTCAAGTGTCAAGGATATGGGCACTTTGCAAGAGATTGCGTTAACAAGAAGGTCATGTCTTACTAATGACAATGGCGAGATTGTAAGTGAAGATGAATATATTGCGCTTGGATCAAGTGGTGATGGAGATGATGAAGAAGATGCGCATGACGATAGTGATGATGGTGACGGTTTTGCACTTAGAAGTTTAGTTGCTAGGAGAACTTTGAGTGCTTATGTGAAAGATGATGTCAACAACCAAAGGGAGAACTTGTTTCATACTAGGATGTATGCGAATGGAAAGCCTAGTAGTGTGATTATTGATGGTGGGAGTTGTACAAACATAGCTAGTGTTTACTTGGTGAAGGAGATGCAATTACCCACTACAAGACACCCTAAACCTTATAGTTTGGGTTGGATCAACGATAAGGAGGAAATTAGGGTTAACAAACAAGTTTTAGTCTCTCTTTGTTTGGGCAGGTACAAAGGAGATGTATTGTGCGATATCTTACCCATGCAAGCATGCCATGTACTACTTGGACGACCATGGCAATATGACAACAAAGTTCAACATGATGGTGAGACGAACCAATATACTCTCATGTGTGGTAAGAAGCCCTTCACTTTTATTCCGTTATCACCTCAAGAAGCTTTAAAAGATCAATTGAAATTGAAAGAGGATTTTGCTAAGCTAGATTCGGAATTTAGGGCTAAAGAAAAGACTAATCATGCTAATTTAGATAAGAACTGCGATATAGTTAAGCATGATAGATCTAAGAAGGTTAATAAGGAGTGTCTGTTAGCTACTAAAAGTGAGATTATAGAAGCTTTGAATGATAATTCTGTTTTGATCTTGCTTTTGCTTAAATATACACTTGTGAGCACTAACCACTTGGAAAGCGAGCTTCCAAGCAACATTGTTTCTCTTTTGAGTGATTATGTAGATGTGTTTCCCGAGGAGATTCCTAGTGGTTTACCACCAATTAGGGGGATTGAACATCAAATCGACTTCATCCCTGGGGCGCAAATTCCAAATAAGCCAGCTTATAGGACAAATCCTGAAGAAACAAAGGAATTGGAGAAGCAAGTTGGTGAGCTACTTCAAAAAGGTTTTGTGCGTGAAAGCCTTTCTCCATGTGCCGTTCCTGTGTTGCTTGTTCCTAAGAAAGATGGGACTTGGAGAATGTGTGTCGATTGTAGGGCAATAAACAACATCACGGTAAAGTATCGTTACCCTATTCCTAGTTTAGATGATATGCTTGATGAATTGCATGGTGCTTGCTTATTTCTAAATTGATCTTAAGAGTGGCTATCATCAAATTCGCATGAAAGAGGGTCGATGAATGGAAAACTGCCTTTAAAACTAATTAGGGTTGTATGAATGGTTAGTTATGCCTTTGGATTGACTAATGCACTGTACATTCATACGATTAATGAATCATGTTTTAAGAGCTTTATTGGCAAGTTTGTTGTTGTTTATTTTGATGATATACTTGTGTATAGCCGAAACCTAGATGAGCATGTTAAGCATCTAAGATGTGTGTTAGATGTACTTAGGGTTGAGAAATTGTATGCTAACCTTAAGAAGTGCACCTTTTGCACAAACAAGCTTGTTTTTCTTGGATTTGTGGTTTCATCGCAAGGTATAGAGGTTGATGAAGAAAAGATCAAGGCAATCAAAGAATGGCCAACACCCACCAACGTTGGACAAGTGAGATCTTTTCATGGACTAGCCGGATTCTATAGGAGGTTTGTTAAGGACTTTAGCACCTTAGCCGCCCCTATTACAAGTGTTATGAAGAAGAATGCACCATTCAAGTGGGGAGATGAACAACAAGAAGCATTTGAGACGTTGAAGGATAAACTAACTAATGCTCCTTTGCTTGTTTTACCTAACTTTAACACTACTTTTGAGATTGAATGTGATGCATCAGGGGTTGGAATTGGAGCTGTTTTAATGCAAGGTGGGAAGCCCGTCGCTTATTTTAGTGAAAAATTGAATGGGGCTACATTGAACTATCCAACCTATGACAAAGAGTTGTATGCTCTTGTGAGAGCGTTGCAAACTTGGCAACACTACCTTTGGCCTAAGGAATTCGTGATTCATACGGATCATGAGAGCTTAAAGTATTTAAGAGGCCAACAAAAGTTAAACAAGAGGCATGCTAAGTGGAGTGAGTTCATTGAGAGCTTTCCTTATGTTGTGCGATACAAACAAGGTAAGGAGAATGTGGTAGCCGATGCTTTATCAAGGAGGTATGTCTTACTTTCCATGCTTGATTCTAAGTTTCTTGGTTTTGAGTATATTAAGGAATTATATGCTAGTGATGTTTACTTTAGTGAAATATTTAAAGCATGTGAAAATTCTGGATTTGGGAAGTATTATAAGCATGATGGATTTTTGTTTAAGGAATCTAGATTGTGTGTGCCTTCTTGCTCTTTGCGCATATTGCTCTTGAGGGAATCGCATGAAGGGGGGTTTAATGGGGTCACTTTGGAGTTGATAGAACATATGATATATTGCATGAACACTTCTTTTGGCCTAAGATGCGACATGATGTAGGAAAGTATGTTGCTAGTTGCATTGTTTGTTTGCAAGCTAAATCTACATCTAAACCGCATGGATTATACACTCCTTTGCCTATTCCTCATGAAAAATGGACTCAAATTAGCATGGACTTTGTGTTAGGTTTACCTCGTTCTAGGAGAGGTAAAGATTCTATCTTTGTGGTTGTTGATAGGTTTTCTAAGATGGCTCACTTTATTGCATGTACTAAAACGGATGATGCCATTAATGTAGCTAATTTGTTCTTTAAGGAAATTGTTAGACTACATGGAATGCCTAGAACGATTGTAAGTGATAAAATGCTAAGTTCTTAAGTCACTTTTGGAGAACTTTATGGGCTAAGTTAGGTAATAAGTTGTTATTTTCTACTACTTGTCATCCTCAAACCGATGGTCAAACCGAGGTAGTTAATAGGACTTTGTCTACTTTGCTTAGGGCTTTAATTAAAAAGAACTTAAGAACTTGGGAGGATTGTCTACCTCATGTCGAATTTGCATATAATAGAAGCATACATAGCACCACTGGATGTTCACCTTTTGAAACTGTGTATGGCTTTAATCCTTTAACCCCATTGGATTTGTTGAGTTTACCTTTGAGTGTGCAAGTCGACATGGATGGACAAAGGAAGGCCGATTATGTTAGAGAACTTCATGCTAGGGTTCGAGCTCAAATTGAGAAGAAGACACAACACTACATGAAGAATGCTAACAAAGGGCGCAAGGAAGTCATCTTTGAACCCGGGGATTGGGTTTGGTTGCATCTAAGGAAGGAGAGGTTCCCTGAAAAGAGAAAGTCTAAGCTCTTACCTCGTGGAGATGGTCCATTCCAAGTCTTGGAGAGGATCACAACAACGCCTACAAGCTAGATCTTCCTAGTGAATATGGCAATGTAAGTGCTACTTTTAATGTTTCAGACTTATCCTTGTTTGATAGTGATGCAGATTTGAGGACAAATCCTTTTCAAGGGAGAGGGGATGATGCGCCAAGGGCTTATCATGGTTTAGAAGGACACATTGGAGCCAATGAAGATCAAGGAGATGTCATCGATGCTAGCTTGGAAGAGCATGGAGTTGGAGGCACGAGTGACCGGCCATTGCTTGGAATAGCCGCGCAACACCAATTACAACTAGATTCGTATCATGGATGGTCCCTTTATATAGTATTAGGGGACGCATAAGCCTTCTCCTAAAGCTAAAAGGAAAACATTACATAAAGGAAGGATCAAGGAAATTACCTACTCCTTGTCCTACTAGGAAAAGTAAATAACATAATTTAATTAAACAAGGATTGGACTTAGTCAAACAAGGCCCAACCCAATGTCTTCTAGACTAAATAAATAACTAATCTAAGATAGAATAAAGGCCTATGAAGCCGAATTACACAATGTAAGAACTAATGATCATCGATTTCAAGTGATAAACTTGGAATCGATGGGAATATTCTTGGTGATGTCAACTTCAATGCTCTCCAATTGTTCTTCAATGGACTCCAAACCTCCAAGATGAGATCTAACAAAGCCCAATAAAGCTTCCTTGAACCTTTTAGCCCGAGCCCTAGTCATTGGACCTTGCGGAATGGCTAATGGATCAAATGGCCGGTTGTGCCCGGATGGCCCATGCGATGGCCGGTTGTGGCCGGTTGGTGCCTCATGCGTTGGCCGGTTGTGGCCGGATGCTCCATGCGATGTCCGGTCAAGTGGCCGGTCATGTGGCCGGTGTGGCGCGGTTTCTCCAAGCAATGGCCGGTCACATGCGATGCTTCCAACTCCATGCTCCTCCAAGCTTGTATTCATGACATCTCCATGTAAATCAAAGACATGATCTTCATTAGCTCCAATGTGCTCTTCTAAGCCATTGTAAGCCCTTGGCGCATCAAATAAAATCCACATTCCAAGATCTTCCTTGCGGTTTTCTTGTGTCCAAAGTGGCCTCCACATTCATCACCGAGGCAAAATTTCAAAACGGATTGAGTTTCATTATCGGGAATACATCTTCTCATAACTTGATCGGATCCTTACCTCCATAAGTACGGATCATCCCATAGATAGTACTTGGCATCACTTATGATCTTCAATTATTGTCCTCTGCTAAGATCTGAAGGTAGGTGACGAGCAACTAAGTAATTGACAATATCAGCATACCAGGGAAGTTGAGAAACGGCAAACAATTCTTCAAAAGGTAATGTTTCATTGATTGCGATTTCCTCCTCCTTGCCTTCAATTCTACTTAGGTGATCGGCAACAACATTCTCAGCTCCTTTCTTATCTCTTATTTCGATATCAAATTCTTGAAATAACAAAAGCCATCGCATAAGCCTAGCTTTTGCTTCTTTCTTTTTCATTAGATATCTCAATGCAACATGATCGGAGTAGATTATCACCTTAGATCCTAGAACATATGGTCGAAACTTCTCTAAAGCAAACACAATGGCAAGCATCTCTTTTTCTGTGGTGGTGTAGTTCTTTCGAGCAGCATCTAGAGTTCTTGAAGCATAATAGATAACATGAGGTACCTTATCAATTCTCTGACCGAGAACAGCTCCAATAGCTACGTCACTTGCATCACACATGATCTCGAACGATAGTTTCCAATAAGGTGGCTTCACAATTGGAGTGGTGGTGAAGGCAGTCTTCAATTTGTCAAAAGCTTCTCTGTAATCATCTCCAAACTCGAACTCTACATCCTTCTAAAGTAATCTACACATGGGTGCTGAGATTTTTGAGAAATCCTTGATAAATCTTTTGTACAATCTAGCATGGCCTAAGAATGAATGGATATCTTTGACACATGTCGGATATGGCAGGTTCTGAACAACGTCAACTTTGGCTTTATCGACTTGCAACCTTTATTTGGAGACTACATGGCCTAGAACAATGCCTTCTTCTACCATGAAGTGGCATTTTTCGGCATTCAATACCAATTTGGTTTCAACACACCTTTTCAAGATGAGTTCTAGATTATTGAGGCATTGATTGAAATTGTCTCCATAAAATGTGAAATCGTCCATGAAAACTTCCATCTTATCTCCCACATAATCTTGAAAGATGCTCATCATATACCTTTGAAAAGTTGCAGGTGCATTGCATAAACCAAAAGGCATTCTTGTATAGGCATATGTACCAAAAGGGCATGTGAAAGTGGTCTTCTCTTGATCTTCAGGTGCGATTGGAATTTGAAAGTATCCAAAGTACCCATCCAGAAAACAATAGTAGGCCTTACAAGCTAATCTTTCCAACATCTGATCAATGAATGGTAGCGGAAAGTGATCCTTCCTTGTGGCAGAATTCAGCTTTCTGTAGTCAATGCACACTCTCCATCCATTCTATAATCTTTGTGGAACTAGCTCTCATTCCTTGTTTTCTACGACAGTAAATCTGGACTTCTTTGGAACTACTTGGACTGGGCTGACCCATTTACTATCTGATATAGCATAAATGAGACCAGCTCCAAGTAATTTGAGAACTTCATCTTTGACAACTTCAACAAGATTTGGATTTAGTTTTCGTTGTGCCTGTCGAACTGCTACTGCATCATCTTCAAGTTGAATTCTATGCATGCATACAATAGGACTTATCCCTTTGATATCAGCTACAGTCCATCCAATTGCTTCCTTGTATTCCTTCAAAACTCTGATTAGTTGTTCTTCTTGTAAATCATTTAGTTTGCTTGAAATAACAACAGGCACGGTATCGTCGTCTCCAAGGAAAACATGCTTCAGGCCTTCAGGAAGTGGTTTCAGCTTGACTTCTGGAGGTTGAATGATAGATGGTAACGGCTTGGGTGTTGATTCTAGGTTGATGTATGAAATCGACTCCACCTCTTTGTTTAACGATAGTTCTCTGACAGTTTTTGCTATTTCTTCTGGCATCTGAACTTCTGCTTCCTCGACATCTTTTTGATGTAAACTTTTGGTGATTATCACTTCAAGTTCATCTTCTTGGTTAAGTGCATGTACTTCTTCAGAGTAAGTACCAATTGTGTCAATGGAAAAAATGGAATGGATTTCGGCAGGAGCTTTCATGGCTTCATTTATCTTGAATACAATTGGCTTCCCATCGAATTCCATACTTATTATTCCATCTTGTGTGTCAAACTTCATACTTGCTGCAATCAAAAGCGGTCTTCCTAACAGCAGTGGCAATTGAGGTAAATGAATGTCATCTTCACTCATCTTCAGGACATACAAATCTGCAGGAAAAACAAAATCTCCTATCTGCACTAAAACATTCTCAACTAAACCTTCAGGTTTATGGTTAGTTCTATCAGCAAATTGGATAGTAAGATCAGTTTCAAGCAGAGGTTCTATTCCTAATTGTTTATAAACAGAATAAGGCATGATATTAATCAAAGATCCATATTCACACATGGCATAACCTACTTCATTCTTTCCTATACTACAAGGAATAGAAAAGCAACCTAAACTATTGCATTTATGACGCAATTTCCTCTGATTAGCAGCAGATATATTCTCATCCATGCATGCATATTTTTCAACATACTTATTCTTATTATTGAATAATTCTCTGAGGAAAGAAGCATACCTGGGTACTTTGACTATTTCATCAACTAAAGGAATGTTTACCTCTAATTCCCGGAGTAAATTGAGTTGTTGAGCAAACCTTTGAGGGAATGGTAGTGGATCATAATTAGCTTGCATCTCCTCCATCCATTCTTCTTCAGATTGTTGATGTTCAGCGTTTGTTGCGGCAGGTAAGTCTTTCTTGATCTCGGTCGAAGTCTCCATATCTTCTTGCATTGGCTCATCGAATACATCAATTGATGATGATATATCAGGGAAAACAGGTGTTGGAGGTGAAGATATCGCAGGTGGGGATAGAATGTTGAGTAATTCCAACTCTTGTGGATGTTGAGTTTCTCCAATTACGTTGATCCCACATCCTTGTATGTTTCCTCTCATATGTCCTTGCAGCACATATGGGGGAATTTGAGCATAAGCTTGTGACTAGATATTCATGAAATTAGCAAACATCGTTGCTAAATTTCCACATTGAGTAGTTAATGAGGATATGGTGTGTTTGGTTTCATCTACGAACTCCTTCAGCTCCTTGAGAATTTCCGATATCTCTAACTCCTTTCCTATGTCGGCTTCATTGGTTGTACCGAATTGATGAATTTTTTCTACCATAGTGTTGAGCAGCTTCCTTGCTTATTCAGGGGTTTTGAATGTAAGGCCTCCTCCACTGGCAGCGTCGACATAGGTGTGATCCTCATAGTTAAGCCCATCATAAAAATGCTGGATCAAAAGTGCTTTGCTAATGTTGTGGTAGGGGCAACTTGCGCAGATCTTGTTGTATCTTTCCTAGTATTGATGCCATTTTTCGTCTGGTAGTTGTTGACAGGTGTTGATCTTTCTTCTAACATCAGCACGCTTAGCTTTTGGAAAGTATTTATTTAAAAATACTGTCTCCATCTCTTTCCAAGATTTTATGGACTTTGGTGGTAATCTTAAGAACCATTCTCTTGCTTTTCCCTCTAATGTCACAGGAAAAGTTCGAAGTTTCACGTCCTCTTCAGGCATCCCAGTGATTGTAGCACACTTCAGAAAGAAACCTTGCAGATGTTCATGAGGATTCTCATGATATTCTCCTTGAAAAATCGGCAACATACAGATTACTCCTGGCTTCAATTTGTAAGACATATCCATAGCTGGATAGTTAATACAAAGGGGTGGCAATTCACAATTGAAATCCATCTCTCATAACGTTCGTGATTGCTCCATTGGATCTTTATTGCAAAACAAAGATGATCAAGTGCAAATCTAATCTAATAGTAAAATAAGAGAAAAAGAAAATTAACACGGCAACGGCGCCAAAATTTATGATCGGTCGTCAGCAATCATAAAAATAAATATCCTAACAATTACTAACTAAACTAGCTATGGCAAGTAGGGGTCGAACCCACAGAGAGATCGGCACTTCCTTTTTCTTGGATCAAAACAAAATAATAAAGAGAATTTTGAAGAAGAGTTTAAGATTAAATCTAACAAACAGTAAAATTAACTAAGAAAGCAATCAAGAAGATTGTCGAAACATTCGGGTCCAGGGAACCCGGCCGAAACGACTTTGGAAGAAGAGGAGTCGCTACTAATCTTTTTTCTAAGGTGTGATTAGCCACCTAATGACCTCCTAAGCCTAGTTAAATCCAAAGCTCGGCATTGAACCCACTAAACTTAAAGTCCGGTCTTTCAACCTAAATCTAGGTTCGGGAGTCTGTTACATTTGGGGAAGGATCAGCACCCCCAAATGCCCGTCAAATGACGGTACCTCTAATCTAAACTAAGATCTAGTGGGTCTAAATAAAAACGGTTGCTTTTACCCTATCTTGATTATTAATAGAAAGCGTTATAAAAGAAAAAGAAAAATCATTTTTCAAAACAAGTTTAAATGTCGAGAGTTTTCCCTTGTCGAATCTTCCACACCGGGAAGAGATTTTAAAAAAATGCTGTGTCAAAACTCTTTTTTGTCATTTTTAATTTTTCAAGAAAAACTAGTTGATTTTAAAATCTTATTATTAGAAAACTCACCCTTAAATTTAAGTTTTAATTTTCGAACTAAGATTAGCTCAAAAAGATTCGATAATCTACTTCTGAATTAATTTTAATCTAATAGTCAAATCTTTAAACCAAAGACTTGACTTTTCAAATTAAAATTAATCCAAAAGGATTTACTGATCAATTTCCAAACTAATCTTAATCCAAAATCGAACCTTTAATTTAAAGGGTTCACTTTTTAATCAATTTTGAAAATACTTACCTTTGAAAACTCTTAATTACCATTTTTTAATTTTTGAAAATTGAATAAGAGAACATAATTAAAAAACATTTTTGAAAAAAAAAACACTTTTTATTACATCTTTTAATTTTATGATTTTTCTTTTTTTTTCATTTTTTCTTTTTCCCCTTTTTTTCATTTTCCTTCAAATTGACCTAAATATTAACTAATGCATGTATGAAATGATGAATGCAAAGTCCGGTTTATTAGTTGATTAATAAAAAGGAGTTTACTTGAATTGACTTTCACGAACCTAGTCCGGCCCTCCAGGGATATTCGTGAAAACCAATCAATCTCGGGGTGAAACCTCGAGAAGTTGTGCTCCTGCACCTTTACCCGAGATTTGCCCGTCGTAGTTAAAAACGCCCCTTTATTAATTAAAAGTTATAATGGTGGCATGAAATGTAAACAGTTATAATTAATGACAGATAAACATGATATGCATGTAATTAAGCTCTACTCTACTTCTATACTAAATTACTAACTTATTACAAACCCAATGGCTTAATTAAGCCACTTAATTTAAATGACAAATAACTTAAAAGAAACGAAAGCCTAAGGGCCAATTTGGTCGAACTGGGGACATTTCTGCACATCAAGTAGAAGATTAGAAAAGTTCAGGAAAACAAAAAGCATAAAAAAGGTTTAAATCAAACTCCTCAGACACTTAATTGAACTAAGTCAAAGGGTCTAAATGAATGCAGAGAATAAACAATGTCTTTAAATGAATAGATAACCGAATTAAAGGACAAGCATGAACTAAAACACAAATCCTGATTAAAATCAAACTAAAAATCAAGTCTTTTAAATCAAAGTCTTAATTTTTAAACTTGAATTAATTCAAAAAGATTCATCAATCTTTTCCAAGTTAATTTAAAAAAAATTGACTTCTAATTCAAAGTTTTGTTTTTCTAAATTAAAATTAGCTAGGAAATGATTCAACACACCATCCCCAGGCTAATTTTAATTTAAAAATTCAAACTTTAAATCAAAATCCCAATCCTTCTAATTAAAATTAACTCAAGTAGAGATCAAAGATCAATTCAAATTAGTTCTAATTCAAAAATCAAAACTTTAAGTACAGTAAAAGACTTGTTTTTTTTAGCTTAAGTTACACAGAAAAAACCATAAACAAGGTCAAATTCCAATCATCACTTTTCATCATTTAATGCTTAATCATTGTCATGAACAATTGTTTACCATCCAAAAACATTAACTTTACCATAATTTTCCTAACAAATTGGAGTTTAAACTTAGATCTTCCATGCAAATTTATTATTAAAGCTAAAAACACTTAAATCTAACCCATTTATTAACAAAGAAAAAGAAACAAGCCTTCAATTGACTAAAATAACAAACAGAAGTATCCAAATTAGAACAAACAGGAAATTTAAAGGCTCAAGCTATGAAAGACAATACCTAGGACGGCGTCGTTTTGCCTGAACAAGGATATTAATCAATAGCCTTTTTCTTTTTCTCCCCACTAATTCTTCCTCAATCCGTCCCTTCTTCTCTGAAAAAAAACCTAGACACCAGATCTCTACGACTCTGGACCTCAATGCTTCCCTGCCCTTTTTGCTCGATCCTCGTCTTCAAAAGCATGGTATAATCCTCCGTGAACCAGAACCCTCGACTTTAGGTAACCTCGACGGTGACCAGAACATTGGATGCTCGGATTACGGTGAACCTGCCGTCGAATTGGCCTTAATCTTTGACGTTTCGTTCTACCCTCATCCCTCTATCAATTTCTCAGTTCAATTTGAGGTAAGCTGCCTTCAACCGAGAATCCCCAATTTCGTTTGGAGAACCCTAATTTCTGCCTCTATGAAATTCTTTCAATGGCTTTCTTTTTTCACTTGCTAACTGTTTTTTTTTTTGGAGCTGGTTTCTTCGTGAAAAATGAGAGAGCCTTTGATGTGACAGGGAGTTTTCGTTTGTGTGTTGTGTGGAGTCGATTCAGAGAGAAAGTTTTTTTCCGAGGGAGATGAGAGAGAGACCTTGAATTTTTAGAGAGAGAGTAAGAGTTGTGTGAGAGAGTAAGAGTTTTTGATTGAAGAGAGAGAGACTGTGTTCAGCCGAGAGTGAAGAGAGAAAAGTTGTAGAGAGACCGGCTGTCCCCGATTCCTTCTTATCTATTTCCTTTCTGTTTTTCTTCTGCCCCCTTTCTCGGCTAACCAATTCTCTTGTCCCTTGTGCAGCTTTGGAGATAGCGATGAATGGTGAGCTGGCCTTGATGATGAGCTGATGTGGAGGGTGACCTGACTAGGTAAATTTCTCTCTTTCTCCCTCTATAACTGAATTAGGATTTTGTTTGATGAATTGGGCTGAACTTTCTGTAATGTGTAATTGCTATTTTGAATGAAATCTGTTCGGTTGACTTTGCTTGATTTTGGTCCTTGTTGAATGATGTCTTGAGCTGCGATTAATTAGTTTCCATTCCAATGTTGCTGTATATTGAATTTGTAGTTTTTTTCTCACATTTGCATTTACTTTGAATGCCCATTTCAACCCCCTTTTACTGTGAACTTGATCCTTCGAGTACTTCCTGCAATTTGCAATGTGATGAATTGCCCTATACTCATTGAGATATTGCCATTGCCTTATTGCCTTGTAAATTCTCTAACTTGCTGCATGTGTGAACTCATTTTCTTTCCTCAGCTTTGAACATCATCTAGACAATGCCTCATTGTTTGCTAATGCTTGTAATTTGCATATTATTCTTGCTTTTCTTTGAAACAAATGAGGCATTTGGATCTATTATGCTTGCTCAATTTTCCCTTGTATGAAATCTTGCATGCTATTCTGTCCATAATTGTTTCCTTACGACTTATTTGCTGACATGTGTTCATTGCAATTGCGCCTTTGTGCCTCTAATTTACTTACAGTGTATTGACCCTGAAACACTTGTTTTGATCATTTACTGTTCATGATCTCTTTGCCTGTTTATCATGTGCATTTGCCTAATCATTCCAAAATGTGCCATTCATTTAAGCTATATTATTTTGACAAGCCCTAAACTAGGCCTTTCTCTTCTTGTTTGCAGGCCTGAATTAACAGGGAAAAGCAATCTAGCAAATTGAAGTTAGAAATCATTGCAAGGTAAAGGAATGGGACCTGCTGGGGTTGATCTATTTTTTTTTTGTATTTTCCAATTTCCACTTTTTTGTATCTATAAATAAAATAAGGCATAAATGAAACTCTTTTTGTGATTGTTAATTTCCATTTTTTTTTTTGAATTATGAACCTAACACCATGTGAACTAAATTACCTAGATATCCTAAAATTTAAGAACTGACTTAAATCCCCCCTATTTGAGAATTAAGAAAAAAAATTTTAAAATAAAGGATTAAGATGCAACAATGCTAAATTACTAAATGAAACTAAGCCATAAAATATGTAAAAATGCCAAAGATGCACATTAAGATTTTTTTTGGGGGTTTTTTCAAATGCAATTTAGACGACTAAGAAATGAATTAGCTAACCTAAATTAAAAAATGGACTCAAAATGACCGAAATCTCCCTTGAATGCAAAAATGACCTAAATGCCCCTAGGTGACCCTAATGCCAAATAGAAATAAATTGATTTAAATTGGAGGATACATGACAAAAATGGGTGTCTACAAAGATTTAAGAAAACAATTAATTAAAAAGTAGTGAATATTATGAGAAAAACAATTAAATAGAAACCTCCAACATAGAATTAATCTCCCTCTTGACAAAAATAACATGGATCATTGATATCTAATAATTATGAGAACCTTGAATAGCCTGTCGGATTTAAATCCTAAAGTACCTTAATTAGATTATATTACCGATCAAAATCAATCTATCTCTCTTTCAGCAATCAATTACTTTTTCAGGGCCTAAAGATCACTTAGGAACAAAGCATGAAGAACAAGTAATTTAATAACAAGCACAATGAGAAATTTCTCGCCCATTGATTATTTTCTCTCTTGGACGGAGGATCAATTCTCATCCAATTGCTACATAAAATTAAGTTGGAGGATCAATTCACAACTTAATCTAGCTAATGCTAACTCAATCTATCATGATAGTGTCGACCCCATCAATCAAAACAAGCAACATAGAATTCAAAAAGATCCAAGAAATACTCAAATAAATTCTCATATATAAGCACAAAATCTCACCATGGAATAACTCAAGAGATCAATTAAATTCTACATTGGAGAAAAGAAAAGGATTACTCACTCATGAATTGAGTGAGCATCCACAAATAAGAAGAAGAAAACTTATCTATGGACAAAGAAGAGAAGGGGGCGGCGGCTCCTAGGGCTTTCTCCTCCAAATCTTCAACTAAACAATATATCTTATGAGAATAAAAATTACGCTCTAAAATCTAGACCCAAGGTGGCTATTTATAGTGGAGAAATAACCCAAAGACTCCTATTAGGTAAAGACTCTAGGACGGTTTGGGGCTGACTTGGTCTACAAGTTGGATTAGATGTCTTCCTAGAGTAGAATCCAAGTCAAAATAGGATTCTGGAATTTTCTGAATTTCTGTAGAAGCTTTAACGGAAGATTCGGGCTTGAAAACGGCAGAACTGGGCTTTGGATTTCAAAAGAAAGTTGTAGATTTCGGAGTTAGCTTTCCAACGGCTACTCATGGGTTCAAAACGAACAGCTGAGTAGAAAGTAATGGCCTTTCTACCGAGACTGCGCTGATTCCTACTCCAAATCGGACTAGATGCGGGAAATTACGGGATTTAGATATTTCTTTGGACATAGGCCACATAAATTGGGATTTTAACTCCAATTATGGACTTATATAGGCTGAGTATTATCCCAAATAAAATATCCAAAAATCGTTAACTTCCAGGCTTCTTCTGGGCTTGGCTTCAATCCTTTGCAATTTAAGCTCCAATCTTCAATTCTTACTCCTTGAAATAATTCTTCAAGTCTTCAAATTATCTTCAAGACTCTTCAAACACAAACTTTGCATCTCCAAATTTATACTCAAAATCACTTTGCTAATATCTGGGTAAAAAGTCATCAAAATAGCTCCAAAAGTAGTGAAGATAAGTAAATTCTCAATTTCACATCTCACCAAGACTAAAGAAACAAATACTTAGAAAATTGGGTAAAAATGCATATAAAAGTGGCAAAAAGTATAGAAAAATAGCTATAAATATATGCATAATTTTGGCTCGATCAGAAGCGAAAAAGCAAGGAGGAAAGATTCAATCCGATCTTCTAGGGAAGGGAATAATTGGTGACAGAAAAAAGGAGGCTTATTCTCGAATTCTCCTTTTGGATAAGGATGGGATTCCACAAAAACAGGGGAGGGGGTCTGTCTCTGGGATATGAACAATGAATAGAGCTTCTCTCTCATCTCTCTGTCTAACTAATTTTCTCTCTGAACTATCCCTCTAAGACCAAAAAAATTAGCTCTTATTCGGACTCTCTGACTTACCAATTCCCTCTCCTCATTCACATAATCCTTCTCTGAAAACCAGATACACACAAAAATTCACAAATGAATATCAATCGAAGCTCTAGAGAGAGAAAGGGGAGTTGAAAGCTTCATTTTTCGGTTTTGTAAAAAAAAAAGGAAAAGGGAAACAATGGAAAAGAACCTGACTTGAAAGAGTGAATCCGTTGCTTGTGTGTCACCTGAAATCAAACCTTTTCCTTGCTTTTGAAATCCAAGATCGCACCTTCTGTTCTTCATTTTCAATACCCAAATTGAATCTTTTTCTTTGAATTGAGAGAGGGCTTTCATGTTTTATGGGGTGGGGAATACTCTTACTCTCTACACTTACTCTCTCTGGAAAACTCTTTACAGGCTCTCTCGGACCTCTTTTTCTCTCTCGAACAAATTCTTCATTCTCGAGAATCTCTTCCCTCTCCTGACAACAAAAAAAATCCTCTCTGGTCACTCTCGCTCTGGGGATTCAGCCTCTCTCTCTCATATCTTCTCTCTGACTCACTGAGGCCCTCTCCCTGAATACCCTCTTTTGATTCTCTCTCTTCGAGGCCAAAAAAAATCTATTGGATCATGAACTTGCTTTCTCTCTTCATTCTCTAAAAGCACACTTTCTGTTTTAAAAAACTCGGTCATTTCCCAATAGTTTTTCTGAAATCAAACCGATTAAAGAAAAAGAAAAGAGCAAGTTTCATAGCAAGCTTACCCTAGAAGTCAAAACGGATTTGAGGTCATCCCGACGACTCAAACTGAACTTTAGGCTTCGGTTTAAGGAATTGATCGGTGGATTTGTAGAGCAAGGTGAGGGGATCAATATAGTCTGAAATCAAGTTGATCCAATGGACGGATTGTTGGAATCAGAGAAGTTAAGATCAGTTCGGCCAAGGAGGGTTTTGGAGCTTTTGTGGCTGTTTTCGGTGAATATAAGCTGAGATTAAGGTTTGAGGAAGCAATGAGGCCATTTCGAGGAAGTTTGAGCTTCTACGGCAGAGGTTATGCATTCCGATGCGGCGGTTGGCCTGGCGGTGACAATCTCAGGTGGCAGCGGTGCTGAGAGCTAGGGTTCAGGGGAAGAGAAAGCATCTGAGGTGAGGGGAAGAAAAGCAGCTCTTATAGTATTATACGGATAAAACTAAACGACGCCGTTTAGGTGAGTTCGCTTACAATTTTCGCACTTAAGTCCCTGCTCTTGTCAATTTAGTCCATTTTATGCTTTAGTTACTTCTTGTTGATTGCAACTTGGGTGTTTCAGCTTTTTCTTTGATCAATTGAGTGCCTTTCTTGCCTTTTTATGCATAAATGGGTTAGATTTGTTCATGTTTTAACTTTAATTGATGAATATTTAAGAATATCTAGACTTTAAGCTTCCTGTACTTAATTTTCTTGTTGAAATTGTATCTTTGGATGTTAATTCATGGGTCAAACCTTTAATGAAATAAGGATGTTCGGAATTTGATTATCTTTTTGCTTGGTATCTTCTTGTAATAATTTGGATTCAAAAGTTAAGTCCCTGGTATTAAAGGTTTGATTTTTTAGGTAAATATTAATTCGAAAATAGTTCTTTGATTCCATCTTGAGTTTATTTTAATTAGAAAGATCAAATGTTTAATTTAAGGTTTGAATATTTAAACTAAAATTGGCTTGGAAATTGGGTATTGAACCATCTTTGATTTAATTTTAATTTGAAAACCGTAACTTTAAATTAAAGGTTTATTTTTTAAATTGAAATTAACTACAAAGGGATTGATGAATCTATTTGAATTACTAACCTAAAATTAAAACTTTGGTCTAGGGATCTGATTTTTAAGTTTGAATTAATTGACAAATTGATCTAATCCATCCTTGTCTAGTGACTTGTTTTTGCATTCAATTAGGCCCCTGATTTATATTACTAGTTTTTAAATTTATACTTTTGATCCCTAAACTTTACTGATCGTTTATTTTTATGTGCAGAAAAGTCCCCAAAATTGTCCAATTTGGCCCTTAGCTTTTAATTTATTTGATTCCATTAAGTCTTTGAGATTTGTAATTAATATAAGCTTGTAATTAGTGTAGGAGTAAAGTAGAATCATATGCATTCATGACATACATGCTATATATCATTTTGCCTACTCGCAATGCATAACATTCGTCTTTTGCCGAGATGAAGGGGCTTTAGACAAATGTGCTCTGGTATGAATTTCTGTGAGCCTTTCCTAGACCGGTCTCTTCCATAAAACCCCCATAATACGTGGGAAGGGGTTTATGGAATTGACTTTGGGTAGACTTGTGTTAATGCATGTAATTAAAATCGATGTTTCATGCATTTTAATTGTCATTCATGTGAGTTAGCTAATTATGAATCAGTAAACAGTTATCTTTTACGATGAAAGGTGGGCCCTAAGTAAATGTACTCGGGTACGAATTCTTGGTCCCCGCTCTGAGATTGGATTATTCCTGAAATACCCCCATAATGCGTGGGAAGGGTCTCTAGTTAATTTCAAGTATATCGTTGTTTACTGATCAAATAAAATCTATCAACTCATGCATCATCTGCATTCATTCTTTCTTTTTAGGATTAATCGAGTTAAGAAAATACAAAAAGATCGTTTTCCTTCAAAAGCATTTTAAAAATCAAGTATTCTCTTATTCGGTTTTCAAAAGCAATTAAAATTGGTAATCAAGAGCTTTTAAGATTTAAACAGAGGTTTTCAAAATCAAAATCAAACTTAGTTTTAGGATTAGAAGATCAATAAAAGATGGAAAAAGTTTTCCAGAATAACAAGAAAAGAAAATTTTCTCACCATTTTCAAGAAGGCTAAAATGGAAGTTTTCAAAGCAAAATAAAAGACTTTAAGAACAAAAATAAAAGGTTTTATCACAGCATTTTCAAAATTTCTTTTTCGAAGAGAAAAAGATCAACAAGAGAACAGACACTGAAAGAGAATCGAACACAGAATTGATCGACGATCGTTCGATCACATTCTTCGAATTCTCGACATGGGTTTTAAAAAACGATTTCATTTTCTTTTATAACCCTTTTCTAATAATTATGGTTAAGGATTAAAAGCAACCGTTAAATATTAAACCCGTAGGACTTAGGTTAGACTAGAGGTACCGTCATTTGACGGGTGTTGTGGGGATGCTAATCCTTCCCCACACGTAACCGACTCCCGGACCTATAGACTCTGGTTAGAAGACCATTTATTAGGTTTAGTGTTACCTTCACCAAGCTTAGGACAACATTAGACTTAATAATAATACAGGTTGCTAATCACACCTAGGTAAAAAAGATTAGTGGCGACTCCTCTTTTTCAAAGTCGTTTCGGCAGGGTTCCCTAGCCCCAAACGTTTTGACAGAGTGATATATGTCTGAAGCTCTGGGATTGATCCCTTTTTATAGGGGGCGGCATGGGCCTTGAACTTGATGGGCTTGACTTGCTTAGGAAGGCGATTTCAACTTCTTCAGTAAGGTGGCAGCTTCTAGGAAGGTGAGGTGAAGTTTCCTTCCTCTTCTGATAGCTTCCAACGGCTGGGAGGAGGGAAGAGACTACTCCAAGGCATCATCCTTCTTGATAGAAGAGGTTTTTCCCTCTTGATGGACGATGGACAATTTCCTCCTCTTCCTATCGCACTTCAGCATGCTTCTGCTGCTTTCTTTGAGCTGAAATCAACTAATTTGACTAAGAAGCGGTCTTCGGACATCAGGACTTGGACTTTTATCATCAAAGGCCATGAAATTTACTATAATTAGTCATACATAGCTCATCGAATCATAAAAATATCCTTCAATTAAGAAAATGGCTAAAACCGGGGTGATAAAGCCACTTGTCCTTAACTAAAAAGAGTGTAAAAGTTACGAACGAGATCGGATTAAGCCCAAATTTCACCAATAGGGTTCAATTATCACCATAAGATCATGGAAAAAATCTTGGTCGAAATTGAGCTCTCCTTCATGGTGAAATTGGTTTCACACCCCAAATTGTCTTTAATTGAAAACCGTGAATAAGTTTTTCATCTTAAGTCCGATTGAGATGAAATTTTACCAAGATGATCTACATGACTCAAGGATCATCATGATATGCTTCTTTGTTGGAGCCACCCCCCCTAGCTAGACTAATTTCTCCAATTTCGATATTCTGTCCTTAATTGACCAAAATGCAAATTTGCCTCCTAGGAGGGAGCAACTAGCTGGGCGGCCTCATCACTATTTTAGAGTGATCATGTATGAGGGATTTGAGAAATAAAACCTCACGCCTCCCTGACATAAGCATGGTAAAATGCTTGCTAACAAACTGTCGAAACGTTCGGGTCCGAGGGACCCTGCCGAAACCACTTTGGAAAAGAGGAGTCGCCACTAATCTTTTTTGCCTAGGTGTGATTAGCCACCTATGATTTTTAGACCTAATGGACCATGCTTGACGACGAACACACTAAGTCTAATACTATGATCTACGAACCAAAACTCGAGTTCGGGAATCGGTTACGCATGGGGAAGGATTAGCACCCCCACAACGTCCGTCAAACGACGGTACCTCTAGTCTAACCTAAATCTAACGGGTTTAGTATTTAACGGTTGCTTTTAATCTTGATTATTATCAAAAGGGTTATAAAAGAAAAGAAAATCATTTTTTAAATACATGTCGAGATTTCGAAGAATATGATCGAATGATCGCCCATCAATTCTATTTCGGTTCTCTTTCACTGTTTGTTCTCTTGTTGGTCTTTTTCTCTTTGAAAAAGAAATTTTGAAAAATGCTCTGACAAAACCTTTTATTTTATTTTTAAAGTCTTTTATTTTGCTTTGAAAACTTCCATTTTAGTCTTCCTAAAAATGGTGAGAAAATCTTCTTTTCTTATAGTTTTGGAAAACCTTTTCCATCTTTTATTGATATTCTAATTCTGAAACTAAGTCTGATTTGAATTTGAAAACTTATGTTTAAATCTTAAAAGCTCTTGATTACCAATTTAATTCATTTGAAAATTGAATAAGTGAACATTTGCTTTTGAAAATGCTTTTGAAAAAATCTTTTTGTATTTTCTTAATTGTATTAATCCTAAAAAGAAAAGAAAGAACGAATGCAGATGATGCATGAATGGATTGATTTTAGTTTATCAGTAAACAGCAGTATACTTGAAATTAACCCGAGACCCTTCCCACGCATTATGGGGGTATCTCGGGGATAATCCAATCTCGGAGCGGGGACCAAGAATTCGTACCCGAGTACATTTACTTAGGACCCACCCGTCATCGTAAAAACGACTGCTTACTGATTCTTACTTAGCTAACTCATATGAATGACAATTAAGATGCATGAAAGATCAATTTTAATTACATGCATTATCACAAGTCTACCCAAAGTCAATTCCATAAACCCTTCCCCCGCATTATGGGGGTATTTATGGGAGAGACCGGTCTAGAAAGGGCTCCCAGAAATTCGTACCCGAGTACATTTACTTAAAAGCCCCTTCATCTCGGCAAAAGACGACTGTTAATACACCACGAATATGGGAAGGTGATATATAGCATGTATGACATAAATGCCTATTATTCTATCCAACCCCTACACTAATTACAAGCTTATTACAAATTACAAATCCCAAAGGCTTAATGAAAACAAATAAATTGAAAGCTAAGGGCCAAACTGGACAATTATGGGGACTTTTTTGCACACTAAAGAAAACGATTAGCAAAGTTTAGAGATCAAATAGCATGAATTGAACATCAATAATGTAAATTATGGAAATGAGGCTACCTTTAGACTATGTTAATCACAAATACCCAAATTTAACCTAAGTTTACTAACTTTTAAGCTAAGTACAAAATTGACTTAATTCAACCATGAATTCTAGAACAAACCCACAAAAATTAACCAACTTTAAATTAAATTATTGATGCGCCAAGGGCTTATCATGGCTTAGAAGAACACATTGGAGCCAATGAAGATCAAGAAGATGTCATCGATGCTAGCTTGGAGGAGCATGGAGTTGGAGGCGCGAGTGACCGGCCATGCGACTTGGAGAAGCCCGGCCAACACCGGCCACGCGACTCGGATATGCCCGGCCAACACCGGCCACGCGACATGGACATGTCCGGCCACAACCGGTCATCGCTTGGCGCACCAACCGGCCACAACCGGCCATCGATTGGGCCATCCGGACAAGACCGACCTTTTGATCCTTTAGCCATTCCGCAAGGTCCAATGACTAGGGCACTGGCTAAAAGGTTCAAGGAAGCTTTATTGGGCTTTGTTAGATCTCATCTTGGAGGTTTAGAGTCCATTGAAGAACATTTGGAAGGCATTGAAGTCGACATCACCAAGAATATTCCCATCGATTCCAAGGTAAACACCTTACTTGAAATCGATGAGCATTAGACTTTGGCATTGTGTAATTCGGCCTCATGGGCCTTTATTCTATCTTAGATTAGTTATTTATTTAGTTTAGAAGACATTGGGTTGGGCCTTATTTGACTAAGTCCAATCCTTGCTTAATTAAGTTATGTATTTACTTTTCCTAGTAGGACAAGGAGTAGGCTATTTCCTTGTTCCTTCCTTTATGTAATGTTTTCCTTTTAGCTTTAGGAGAAGGGTTATGCGTCCCCTATTACTATATAAAGGGACCTCTCCCCTCTTGTAAACAGAAGTTGAGTTGATTAATAAAGTTGAGGATTATTTTCCCAAATTGATTATCTTAGCTTCATTGTTCTAGTTTGAGCAAACTTAGGGTTCTTCAATCTTGTAGAGTCCTAGCAAACAATTAAGTTGTGATTGCTTGGTTGTTTGTGAAACTTGTGATCTTAGGTGTTCAAGTGCAGGTCGACTTGGAGGTCTAAGGCCGACGAACGAAGGAAGATTTATCAAGTGAAGATTGTCGACATACACATCTAGAAGTTTGGTGATTCAAGTTGATCTTAGGCGGGTCTCTAAGGTAGATTTGGACCAATTACAACTAGATTCGTATCAATTATCCTAATTACCTTAAGTTTATCAACTTTCAATTTAAACATATCAAATATGAAATTAATCTAACCAAAGTGTAATCAAACTATCAACTTAACCAAACCTTAATCCATTACTAGTAAAATAAACAAATTTTCTAAGTAAAAATCCGAACTTTGGACTAAAAAGGCAACCTTTAAACAAACACCCAAATTTATCAATTATCAAGCTAATATCTTTAAGCTAAACTTTATTATTTACAAATTGAAATTACCAAAAAAATAAATCTAAGCCATTAGTTACTAAAAAGGGATAATATGCAGGCCCTAAATTGATTAACCTTGCAAGCTAAAGTTCCAATTTGACCAAGGCAGCAACTAAAAGTTTTAAACCGCATGAAATCATATTCATAAATCAAGGTAAAAATGACTAAATCGAAGAGACAGGAAACCTCACCTGATCTTGCCGCGAATTCTCAAGCTATATACGGCGCCGTTTAGTCCAAGCCCCTCCCCTTAATCGAGCTTCTTCTTTCTTTCTCCGCGAATTGCTTCTCTCAGTTCACCTTCGAACCAAAGCCTCCTTCTCCGTACTCTTTGCTTCAGATCGTTTGAAATCTCCTCTTTTCTGTCGAAATAGCACCGGGTTCATGATCCTTACCTCCGAAAACCCAAAAGCCCTCAAATAATTCCAACGAACAAGGTTCAATTTGAACTTCAAAGGAGATGAACAAGGCTCGGCTTTTTGAGTTTCCAAAGCAGGAGAAAGGTTCGATCTTGGGTGGTATTCAAGCAAGGGATTCTCTTCATCAGGGTAAGTTCCTCTCCATGAATCTCTTTGTGTGTATGTAATTTTCAAAGAGAGAAGCTATGTATGTACTTTAGAGAGAGATGCGTCAGTGAGGAGAGGGAAGAAAGAGTTTCTGTTTAGTGTGCGAAAAGAGTGAGTCTAGAGAGAATGAAGAGAGTGAGTGTGAGTGATGAATTCAGTGAATAGTACTGTAAAGCTCAGAGAGAAGGAAGATTTTTAGTCCAGAGAGAGAAGTGTGGGTTCAGGGGAGAGTCAGAGAGATGGTTCGTGAAAAAAAAAAGGAAAGAGAGTAAAAGATCAGAAAAAGAAGTCCCATAGAGAGGAGAGAGCCTGAGTTTATGTGTCGAGAGGATTCTTTTTAGTCAGAGAAGCTGTGATTTTTTTCTTTCGTTAAGAATTTCCTCCCTCCAATCTAACCTCTTTCTTCTTGCTAGCTATTCTTTTTCTTCTTATCTCCCCCATTCTGTTTCCTTTTTCCTCTCCCTTTCTTCCGCTAACCAATTCTTTGTCTCTTGTGACAGGTGCCAAATTCAAAGCTGGCAGAAGACAACTCATCAGGTGGGTTCATTGAATTTTCCCCTTTTTATTTTCTGTAATTTCCATTCGGTTTTTCTAAATGACTTGAAATCTTTCTGAAATTCTGTTGTGCTTATCATTTTTCTCTTGTCAGTGGTTGAGGAAAGGGATAAGGACCAGAGGTGGATGAGCTGGCCAAGTAAATCCTCAATTCTATTTGCAACCGAATGCTATTGGGGAATTTGCTTGATGAATGGGACTGAATTCTCTGCTTTGCGTGTTGGGCTTTATGCATGAACCTGCTGGAACTGAATAATAAGCCTATGATTCCCCTATAATTGCCTCTGTTTTGTTTATGATCAAACCTGTATTTGTACAATCATGGTTTGAGCCTCATTTGATCATATTTGTATTGTTTATTCTGTTCTTCTGAGCATGGCTGATTCGTTTGATTAATTGCCCTGATATGCTCCTAAATCTCTGCCACAACTATGATCATTTACCCTGCCTGAACAATTTTCTTGCAGTCATTGATAATGCATGCTGCTTGCTAGACCATTTATTTGCTTGCATTTGCTTGATCAAAACTTGCCCTTGCTGACATGTGCTCACTGCAATTGTGTTTCTGTGCCTTCAATTTGCTTGCAACGTGTTGACCTAAAATGCTTGCTACCCATACGTTTTTTTTTAGCCTAATGTTACTGAACTCTTTACTTGGTACTGCTGCCATTTGCTCTTTCTCTTTAGTAAACTGCCATTTCTTCTTCTACTGCAACTTTACTTCTCTAAACCCCCATTGCCTACTAAAAGCACTCAATGACTCTTGAAAACTGTCTCTTTTTCCTTTGGTTTGTTTGCTGAACTGTATTTGCCTTTACATTATAGTATGCATGCTTAACTCTGACCTTGGATGAGGCATCCTTGCCCATGTGTCAGTGTTTTCTTGTACCCTTCATGGCAATTGGTGTTGAGCTTTTGCTTGGCAGAACCTTTGAACAAACTTGAGGCTGGGATTAATCAAGATGCCATGGAAAGCAAAGAGCAAGGCCCGATCGAGCCCTTAAGGAAAAGCCATTAGAAAGCAAATGACATTATTCTCCAATTCCCTCCCTTTTTGTAATCTTTCAAATTCTATATATATTACTTTTTGTGTTAGTATTTTGGGAAAATATGTAATCTAAAGTATGAAATATGAAATGCAAATGTATAAATGAGAAATAATAAATTCTTTTTGTGATTTTCTGATTTCCATTTTTTTTTGTATTTTACTTTACTAGTATGCCCTGAAATGCCAAAAGCAAAATAAAAATGCAAATATTTAAACTCATTTAAATTAATACAAATCGCCATCAGGCATTTGGCCTGGTGGTAGAGTACTGGACTCTTATTTCCAGTCTACCCATACCATGAGATCTTGGGTTCAACTCTCACAGAATATGAGTTTGTTTGTAATTTGTTTGTTTATTTGTTAGGTAAGTAGTTTATGTTTGGGCATAGAGATTTATTTAAATTGTAATTAGATTTGGGAAAGGGTGGATTTGGGAAAGGGGTTTGTTGGCTCATAGATTGGCGTTTCGGTAATGTAGCTAATCATGTAGCGGTGTACGGGTATTCATGTGCGTTTGTAATCACAACTTCTTCAAGAAATGAAAATGATTCTTATCTCAAATTAATACAAACAACTCAAATGGACTTTCTAATAATTATTTCATATTAAGGTAAATGGCTAAAGTGTTAATGTTAAATTACTAATTAAGATAAAGGAATATGTAATGCAACAGACAAGGATGGAGAATATTTTTGGTTTTTTTCAAATGCAATTTAAATGACTAAAAAAATGAATTTGCTAATCTAAAAAGTAGACTCCAAATGACCTAAATGCCCCTAAATGTGCAAATGACCAAAATGCCCTTAGTGTGAAAATGACCAAAATGCCCCTATGTGACCCTAATGCCAATCGATTTATATTGGAGGATATAGGACAAAAACGGGTGTCTACACAAACATTGACTCCCTGATTCCTTAGTTGAAGGGAATAAAGAGGCAGCTTCCTGAGAGCAGGGTGGCCTCTCCTTGTCATAGGAGACGACTTGGGCTTTGTTATGTGAGTCCATAAGATGTTTTCCATCCTATTGTATGATGGCATACAACTTCCGTTTTTACTGCTTGACTTCCCAGATGACAGCAGCATTGAAGGGAATTGTCTCTTCATGGTCTATCATGCCACTTCCCTAGTCAGGGGCAACATTCAAGGGAAATATTATAATAATTATTCTGAAAAATAATTATTAATAATTAATAATTTCAGCCCTTATTAATTAATTAAAAGATTTTCCTAATTCTATCAGAAATAGAGTGGTACAAAACTAAGTTTCCTCGAGATTTTTAATTAAATCTTGACCACACATTTTCATATTATTTATGTGAAGACCATTTTACCCTCAATTGTAAATTGAGGTATAAACAATTACACTTAACTTATCATTACGCCTAATGATAATTTCAAAAAAAAAAAATCACTTGACCATGTCAATCGGATTAGTCGATTGAACCATCTGGCTGATCGAATTGTGAGCTGTCCACCCCACCCGTTAAAGAACGGTCCCTTTTTTTAACATTACACATATCAAGCGATTGGTGGGATATATATATATATATATATATATATATATATATATATA